>JASDQU010412937.1:0-10415 GCA_032191745.1 Picea mariana
TGGGGTGTAAATACTTCATGGGGTATAAACACGGCTGAAAGTAAAAGACCTCTGAATCAGGAAGATAATTAGGCTCCACAACCAATAGGAACACCACAAGAAAATGGTGTTTTAGAAAGGATGAAAAGGACAATCATTGAGAGTGCAAGGAGTATGAGTTGCATGTAGGGTTACACTTAGAGTTTTGTGAAGATGTTGAGTTGTAGATACTGCTATTTATTTGATAAACAAAGGACCTTCAAGTTCTTTGGATGGTGGCATTCTAGAGGAGGCATGGACATGTAAAAATGTAAACTATTCATTTCTGAAGACTTTCAATTGTGAATCATTTGTCCATATTGATAAATAAAATAGAACAAAACTTGAAGCAAAACCCAAGAAGTGTACCTTTATAGGAAATGGTGTTAATGATTTTGGTTATCTCTTATAGGATTATGAAAATAAAAAAATCATTAGGAGTAGAGATTTCATATTCAATGAGAAGGTCATGTATAAAAATCAGTTGTAGGGAAGGAAACAAGAAGATGAAAAACCAGAATACAAAGTGCTTGATGAGATCACTAAAAAATAAATTCCAAAGGTACCAGAAAATTAAAATATACAACAATATGATAAACATGTACCTCAAACTCCTGCAAGTGTTGTTAGAATATCTACCAGGTTAAGGAGACCCCCTGAATGATACTCTCCTTCATTGTATTATTTATTGTTGACTGATTCTGGTGAACCAAAAAGTTATGAAAAGGGAATGCAGGTAGACACTAAAAAGAAGTGAGAGCAAGGCATGAAAGAGGAAATGGATTCCTTGGTAAATAACCAGACTTGCGACTTGGCTTAGTTGCTTGCAAAAAAAAGAGCATTGCAGAATAAATGGGTTTACACGTTGAAGGAATAAGATGGAGGAAAAAAGCAGTACAAGGAAGGACTTGTTGTAAAGGGATTTGCACAAAAGAAAGGTATAGATTTTGATGNAAGTCTTGTGGTAGTAGAAGATTTGCATCTTGAACAATTAGATGTAAAAACAACTTTTCTCCATGGGGATTTGGAGGAAGATATTTATATGCAACAAGCACAGGGGTATGAGGTCAAAGGAAACGATCTTTTGTATGCAGGCTGAAGAAGAGATTGTATGGCCTAAAGAAATCTCCAAGGCAGTGGTATTTGAAGTTTGACAGGTTTATGACAGAACAAGGTTATAGTAGATGTCATTTTAATCACTGTGTTTATTTTAAAAGTCTAGAAAATGGAAGCTATATTATATTTCTAATGTATGTAGATGGAATGCTTGTTGCAAGGTCCAATATGCATAATATAAACATGATCAAGAATAAATTAGCTAATTCATTTGCGATGAAGGATTTGGGTGCTGCAAAGAAAATTCTTGGTATGAGAATAACAAGAGACATGAAAAATCACAAATTGACATTGTCTCAGGGTGAGTACATACAGAAGGTGTTGGAGAGGTTTAGAATGTAGAATGAAAAACCAGTTAGTACACCTTTGGCCAACCATTTAAAATCAACTAAGGAAATGTATCCCAAGACACAAGAGGAGATAGAATACATGTCTAGGGTCCCTTATTCATCAACATTTGGTAGTTTGATTTATGTGATGGTTTGAACAAGACTAGATATTTCACATGTAGTGAAAGTTGTGAGTAGGTATATGAAAATTCTAGGTAAATAACACTAGGAGGTAGTAAAGTGGATCCTCAGGTATTTGAGAGGTACTGCTACTCATGCATTATGTTTTGGAGGTTCAAACATTGTTCTATAGGGATATGTTGATTCAGATATGGCAAGTGATAAATATAGCAGGAGGAGCACCACATGGTATGTTTTTATTGTAGGGGGAACAACGGTAAGTTGGATTTTAAAACTGCAAAAGGTTGTTGCAGTTTCAACAATGGAAGCAGAGTATGTTGATGCTATAGAGGCTAATAAAGAGATGATTTGGTTACAAAGGTTTATGGAGGAATTGGGAAAGAAGAAGGAAAATAAAAGGTTGTACTGTGACAGTGAGAGTGCCATTCATCTTGCAAAGAAATCATCCTTCCATTCAAATAATAAGAATATAAAAATCAGGTACCATTTCATACAATCCGTCTTGGAAGATGGACATTTGATGTTGGAAAAGATACATACTAGACATAATCCTGCACACATGTTAACAAAGGGAGTAACCAGGGAGAAACTGAGTTCCTGTTCAGTTTCAGTTGGTCTTCAAGCATGAAGGTGAAGATGAGAAATTTTCCAGGTCCAAGAAGGGTCATATTCCAGCAGATACGAGAGCGATGGAGGTATTGTGATCAATCTCCAAGTGGGATATTGTTGGTTGTGGAGCTTCATTATCTTCATGATTTAGATGTTTGTTTCAGCCGTGATTGGACCCCATTCCATAACGGGGGGTGTGGGGGGTGTGGGGGGTATTTCCCCCCCACAACTATCACCAGGGGGGTCCAGGGGGGTGGCGACAATTTTGGTAGCCGCCCCCTAGCGGGGGATTCAGGGGCAACACCCCCAAAGCAAATGTTTGGAAAAATTTGCCTAGTAAAATATTGTAATTTCGTACTCAATCTGGACCATTCATTATAAGGTCACAAATATGACAATAGAAGTTATTTTAGGGTTTTTTTTCCTATAGTGAAACCCTATTTTATGAGGGAATTGTATTAAAGATGTGTATGTGAGTGAATATTGTATTATGAGAAAGGAGATTGTGAGAGAAAGAAGAGAAAGTTTCAATGGGTGTTTTGTAGGTTGTATCCCTTCATTTGTTGGATAATAATAAAGGAAGGACTTGGAAATTTCTCTGGTGGACGTATCCCACACTGAGTGAACCACATATCCGTGTCTCTATTGTATTGTGTGTCTTTTGTGTTTTATTTTATTTCTCCATGATCATGTTTTTCTAACAATTGGTATCTAAGAGAAAGGTAACTTGTAGGAAAATAAGGTTCCTGGTTTGAGTGGGAGAAATGGCGGAGGATGCAAAGTTTAGGGTCGAGAAATTTAATGTCCAAAACTACCAGTTATGGAAGAGACAAATGGAATATTATTTATATTAGAAGGATCTATTCCTACCATTGGGAGGAATGGAAAAGAAGCCAACAACCATGAAGGATGAATAATAGAAGGTTCTTGACAGAAAGGCACTAGGAACGATACAAATGAGCCTGGAAACATTGGTGGATTTCAATATTTCAAAAGAAAAGACAACGAAGGAGCCGATGGATGCATTGGATAAACTGTATGAAAAACCATCGATGTCCAATAAGGTATTTATAAATAAGATATTATTTAATATGAAGATGTTAGAAGGTGTGTCTGTTGCAGATCATTTAAATGAATTTAATACGGTTATTAATCAACTAAGTTCTGTAAAAGTGGACTTTGATGATGAGGTCAGGTCTCTTCTAATCCTATGCTCATTGCCAGAAAGATGGAATGGTTTGTTCATGGTTATAAGTAACTCTGTCTCTGGTTCAAACACTCTAAAATTTGAAGATGTTGTTGGTGTTATCCTTAGCGAGGAAATGCAATGAAAAAGCATAGGTGAAACATCAGGTAATGCGTTGACTGTGAAGAACAGAGGAAGAAAAAATGATAGAGGAAAGGGCTCAGTGAACCATGGAAATTCTAGGAAGGGCAGATCCAAATCTAGATTGGGAAATATAGAGTGCTGGAATTGTGGGAAGAAAGGACATCTGAAGAAAGACTATAGAGCTCTAAAGAAACAAAGAGATGAACTACAGGAGAAAAATCAGGAAGCAAATGTAACAGGTGATGTGTTACAAGATGCTTTAAATATTTCTGTAGATAATATTTATGAGTCTTGGGTAATATATTCATGGGATTCATTTCATGCCATACCCCATAGGAAACATTTTCTAGATTATGTTCAAGGTGATTTTGGACAGGTTCATTTGGGTGATGATAAAGCATGCAAAATTGTTGGAATGGGTAAGGTACAAATAAGGAAAAAAATAGAAAACAATGGTTGTTGAATGAGGTAAGACATGTTCCTGATCTAAGGAAAAATCTAATTTCAATAGGGCATTTGGAAAGTGAAGGTTGTATATCCATATTTGCAGATAATGCATGGAAGGTCACCAAAGGTTCACTGGTGATATCAAAAGGAGAGAAGGTAGGTACATTGTATTTATGTATTGGTAATATTGATTCTTCTATCTATTTAGCTTCTACAGGAGTGGATACAACATTGTGGCATCATACGCTTGGACCCATGAGTGTGAAGGGGATGCAGATACTTCATAAAAGAAATTTGTTGCTGGATCTTAAACAAATTGATTTGGATTTTTGTGAGCATTGTGTTTATGGAAAATAGAAGAGAGTTAGATTTCTCAGAGTCGAAAAAGAAAAGAAGAGTGAAAGGTTAGAGCTTGTGCATATAGATGTATAGGGACCAACTCATGTATCATTTCTTGGTGGCTCTCATTATTACGTTACTTTTATTGATGATGCAACTAGAAAAACATGGGTTTATTGCATTCGACAAAAGCTTGATGTTTTTTATACTTTTAAGAAATAGAAAGCTTTGGTTAAGAATGAGATAGGAAAAAGGTTGAAGTGTCTCAGATCGGACAATGGAGGTGAATACTATAGCAAGGTGTTTGATTATTATTGTTCATACCATGGGATTCATAGAGAGAAGATAGTCCCAGGAACACCACAAGAAAATTGTGTGTTAGAAAGGATGAACATGACAATCATGGAGCGTGATGAGATTGCATGCAGGGTTGCCCTTACAGTTTTGGGAAGATGCTTTAGATACTGCTATTTATTTGATAAACATAGGACCTTCAAGTTATTTGGATGGTGGAATTCCAGAGGAGGAATGGACAAGTAAAAAGGTAAACTATTCATTTATGAAGACTTTCGGTTGTGAACCATTTGTCCATATTGATAAATAAAATAGAACAAATATTGAAGCAAAATCCAAGAAGTGTACCTTTATTGGATACGGTGTTAATGATTTTGTTTATCACTTATGGGATTATGCAAATCACAAAACCATTAGGATTAGAGATGTAATATTCAATGAGAAAGCCATGTATAAAGATCAGTTACAGGGAAGACAACAGGAAGAATAACAACTAGAATACAGAGTGCTTGATGAGATCATTGAAAAATAAATTCCAAAGGTATCAGAAAATCAAAATGTACAACAACGTGAGCAACATGTACCTCAAACTTCTACAAGTGTTGTTATAAGATCTACCAGGTTAAGTAGACCCCCTGAACGATACTCTCCTTCATTGTATTATTTATTGTTAATTGATTATGGTGAACCAAACAATTATGAAGAGGCAATGTAGGTTGAAACTAAAAAGAAGTGGGAGCAAGGAATGAAAGAGGAAATGGATTCCTTGGCAAATAACTAGACTTCGGACTTGGTTCAGTTTCTTGTAGAAAAAAGAGCATTGCAGAATAAATGGGTTTACAAGTTGAAGGAAGAAGATGGAGGCAAAAAGCGGTACAAGTCTAGACTTGTTGTAAAGGCGTTTGCACAAAAGAAAGGTATATATTTTTATTAAATATTTTCTCATGTTGTTAAAATGAATTCAATTAGGACTATTTTAAGTCTTTTGGTAGTAGAAGATTTTCATATTCAACAATTAGATGTATAAACAACTTTTCTCCATGGGGATTTGGTGGAATAGATTTATATGCAACAACCATAGGGGTATGAGGTCAAAGGAAAGGAGAATTTGGTATGTAGGTTGAATAAGAGTTTGTATGGCCTAAAGAAAGCTCCAAGGAAGTGGTATTTGAAGCTTGACAGGTTTATGACAGAACAAAGTTATAGTAGATGTCATTTTGATCACTGTGTTTATTTTAAAAGGATAGAAAATGGAAGCTATATTATCTTGGTATTGTATGTAGATGACATGCTTGTTCCAGGGTCTAATATGTAGGATATAAATGTGCTCAAGAAGAAATAAACTAATTCATTTGCAATGAATGATTTGGGTGCTGCAAACAAAATCCTTGGTATGAGAATAACAAGAGACGGGAAAAATCACAAGTTGACATTGTCTCAGGGTGAGTACATAGAGAAGGTGTTGGAGAGGTTTAGAATGTGGAATGCAAAACCAGTTGGTACACCTTTGGCCAACCATTTCAAATTAACTAAGGAAATGTGTCCCAAGACACAGGAGGAGATAGAATACATGTCCAGGGTCCCTTATTCATCAACAGTTGGCAGTTTGATGTATGTGATGGTTTGCACACGACCATATATTACACATATAGTGGGAGTTGTGAGAAGGTATATGAAAAATATAGGTAAAGAACATTGGGAGGCACTAAACTGGATTCTCAGGTATTTGATAGGTACTGCTACTCATGCATTATGTTTTGGAGGTTCAAACACTGTTCTACATGGATATGTTGATTCAGATATGGTAGACAATAAAGATAGTAGGAGGGGTACGATAGGGTATGTTTTTACTGTAGGTGTAACAACAGTAAGTTGGATTTCAAAGTTGCAAAAGGTTGTTGGACTTTCAAAAACAGAAGCAGAGTATGTTGTTGCTACAGAGGATAGTAAAGAGATGATTTGGTTACAGAGGTTTATGGAGGAATTGGGAAAGAAGCATGAGAATAACAGGTTGTACTATGACAGTGAGAGTTCCATTCATCTTGAAAATAACTTAGCTTTCCATTCAAAGACTAAGCATATACAAATCAGGTACCATTTCATACGATCCATCTTGGAAGATGGAAATTTGAAGTTGGAAAAGATACATACTAACTGGAATCCTGCAGACATGTTAACAAAGGGAGTAACCAGGGAGAAACTGAGTTCCTTCTGAGTTTTAGTTGGTCTTCAAGAATGAAGGTGAAGATGATAAATTTTCTAGGTCGAAGAAGGATCATAGTCCAACAGATACAACAACGATGGAGTTGTTGTGATGAATCTCCAAGTGGGAGATTGTTGGTTGTGGAGCTTGATTATCTTCTTGATTCAGATGTTTGTTTCAGCCATTCTTGGACCCCATTTCCTAATGGAGGATGTGGGGGTATTTACCCTCCACAACAGTCACCAGGGTGGTCCAAGGGGGGTCAATACAATTTTTGTATCCCCCCTAGCAAGGGATTCGGAGGCACCTCCCCCAAAGTGAAGTTTTGAGAAAAATTGCCTTGTAAAATATTGTAATTTCATAGTGAATCTGGATTGTTCATTATAAGGTGTCATATCTGATGGTAGAAGTTATTTTATGGTTTTTTTCCCTAGAATGAAACCCTCTTTTATGAGGGAATTGTATTAAAGTTGTGTATGTGTGTGAATATTGTATTCTGAGAGAGGAGACTGTGAGAGAAAGAAGAGGAAGTTACAATGAGTGTGATGTAGGTCATATCCCTTCATTTTTTTTATAATTATAAATGAAGGACCTGGAAATTTCTCTGGTGGACATAACCCACACTGGGTGAACCACATATATATGTGTCTCTATTGTATTGTGTATCTTATATGTTTTATTTATGCATTTGTTTTATTTTATTTCTCCACGATCCTGTTTTTGTATCACTAGGTAGTTAGGTTAAAAATCAAACTAAGATTGTTACCATTTGTTGAAGAATTCTAACATGGTATCATAGTGATGTATATTAAGCCTTCTATAATTTTGTGTATGGAGAGATCAACATTGGAGGAAACATAGTTGTTGGAGGTTTTCAATGGGTGGTACGTCCAGGTTTTAGTGATTTAACAAAATCTATGCCATTGATTGACATGTGAACCTAAGAAGGGTTGTGGGTGTGAAACCCTAGTTGATCTAGTGAGTGGATGTAACATCCCTAGCCACCCAGGTTTCACCTTTTCTAGATTTTGATGACTAGTTGATGTAGCCATGGATGTTATTGGGTTTTATCATTGTCCAATAGTAACATCCATCTCCATTAGACATGCACGTGCTGATTTGATAGTCTATTTTAAGCTCAATGTGCCGATGGTCGACCATACATAGGTTAATAGTTATTCATAACCCTGAAATAATTTAGCTTCAAAAGACAATGGTGAAATGAGTATCTACAATTAATATGATAAGTATCACTTTGAAAGACTATGAACCAATTGTTGCAAAGTAGAGAAAAAATCAGATCATGGATTATGAAATTGAACAAAATTTAACCTTTATATTTTAGGGATTAAGTAGAGCATCAGATGAGAATTTGAGTGTATAGAATGTATGTTATAAAGTCTGATCTTTTCTATGGTAGTTTCACTTCCAAGCCATGAAAACATAAAATACATTAAACACAGATATTTTTAATTAAAATAATGCATTATTTCAAATATCCATATTTCTAAGAAATTCAATATAATGTGTTACCTCATCGTTAGTGGTGTCATGATTCATGAATAAATTTAGAAATCAAATCTAACACAAGAGCTCATGACATAATGAATATTGCACTCGATTTATAACTTAGATGAGCACTTTGACTCATCTACAATGGCATGTTCTAGTATACAATAACCATTAGAAATATAAAGATTGTAGTGTTTGCAAGTGCCTCTAATAGTAGCAATCATTGTTACACTACAAATAACTAGGTACTGTAATTAGCCACTAAACCTTACATGCATGAAAAAGAATGAGCCATCCATGGAATTACACATATTCATTGTGGGAAACATAGATATTAAACCTGGGTAATTCATTGTAAAATTAAAGCTCTTCAACCCCAATGAAAAGCAATGACGTGTTCTACATTTCATGAAAATCAATAGGCATAACAGGTATATGCATGTATATTTGAGCCTCAAACATGCAGTTTTGAAATCATAAACTAGCATATGAAAACCACGTAAACTTGAATTGGATTGAGATAATGTCATGCTTGTTGAATGAAAAATCACAAGAAATACCTTGCATTTGTAGGCGATGTTAGTCATCAAACCCTCACCTATAGTGTTAAATCCTGAACTCACAAGATGAAGACATAAGAGCAATGTAGAGAAGTTATCCACCATCTCTCTCCAATTCAAGGGGAAAATCCTAAAGGCACAAAATATGAGGTTTGGTCAAGGATTTCAAAGAGCTTATTAGACTTGGTGAAAATCTGGATTAAGGTGGTTTTCAATGATAAATTTTCCACATTTATTTATATGAAACAAACATCCCACTAAACAAGTATCAAGGGATGGATTTCGACTAAACCAAATATGGTTTTTTCATGATACATTTCTACTGTAAATTCCAGATTTGATTAATCATTAAATTCCAGATTACTTAACACAGTTTCCATGGTTTAAATGACTATTCTCTGCATCCAATCTTGTAGAAGTATGATCCAATCTTGCACTGTAATATGAGTGGAGTATGGTTTACACTCTGTGGTTGGAAATGTCATCTATTTATTAGATTTGGGGTACTCTTTTATTTTCTCTAGAGGAACAACTAGCAAGTAATATTCTTTCTTTCTGGCAATGGATACTATAGTTGTCACCGTTATAAGCTGTAATTGCCAATTCAGTTAAGTTTTCTATCAGTCCATATTTTAGTTCAGTTCAGTTACACAAATGCATGATATATTCTTAGAGAAGGGTTCCAATCCCTAGGTAGTTAGTGTGCATGCATGAGGAGTTGAGTGAGGGTGCAGAGTTTAAGGAGGAGTGTACATGCATACATTCCACAACCATTCTCCAATTGGGATGCATTAACTCAGGCATTGTTATCCATTTGGTTAGGCTTATGCTTTGAGGATGCTTCTTGGATGTGTCCAGTTACAATGTATCTTCCCTCTTCCTCCTAGTCTATAAAGGAGAATCAAGGTGCACCACTATGGTGGTTCGATAGTTTAAGTTTTTGAGCTATAGATTAGTTTATTGTTTTCATATTTGCAGGTTTGTTGTTCATATTATCAGTCATGTGTGTTTGTAGGTGAATGTAATCTATAGCTATTATTTGTAGGTGAATGTACAAATCATCATCATTGTTTTACATGGCACAAATACCAACAACATCTCATCACTCATATCATATGAAGGTCCCAATAGAAAAGAATGGACCATCGTACTATGTAATACATCAAGGATATGAGATAAACCCAAGAAAAACATGTGGTAAAATCCACATGCAAAATGTCTGACAACATGGACCTTCCGATCTATCTTTGTATCTAAGACTGAATGTATCCATACAGTTTCTCATGGAACACACTTCTAGACAAAACAAATTATCAACCTAAAACCAACCTATCATAGAAAAAATAGTTTTTAAAAATGGATTTTTATTGATGTGACATTATTTTGAGCCAATAATAATATGCAAGATGAAAATGACTTGTTGTATGCTGAAGTGATTTCTTTTTAGATAAGTACTGTTAGTTTTGTTGAGAAGAATTGAGTTCTTCAAATTGATATATCTCTTGCATGTGTGTTGA
>JASDQU010412941.1:0-10491 GCA_032191745.1 Picea mariana
TTAAATTAAGTGAAAACCATGGCTTGTAAAAGATAAAGAAGAATTAAAATTTATTAAAGAGTGGGAGTATAAAAGCTAGGAATTTAAAAATATATTGAAAAGATTAAAAACCGCATTATCTTTTGGGTGAAAAAATAAAAATAACAAGAGAGAATTAAATAATAGAATAAAAGAGACTAGAAATTAAGGAGTAAATTAAGGAGTAATTAAGGAGTGATTAAGGAGTAAATTAAGGAGTAATTTAAGGGGGTGATTAAGGAGTAATTTAAGGAGTAATTTAAGGAGTGATTTTGAGGAAGTGAGGGATTTGAGTCTTTTAAATATTAAAAAGAAATTAATTTTGGAGAACCATAGGGATGAGAGACACTTGGACGGCGGAGAATGTTTAGAGGGTTGTCATTAAAAATTAATTAATGAATGATTTATGATTTAGGTCAGTCTCAAAATTCTATAAAAGAAGGGGAAAGGAAGGAAGAAGGGGGGAACGGTTAGCGTAACGTTACGCTACCGAATTGTGGCTTGACGGGTTGCTTGTGAGGAGTTGGGTATATCTCAGCTGTGTTGGAGTGGTAGCTCAGCCGTGGAGGCGAGCTGAGACGCTAGTCTATCTATGGATCTCGTGTGGCCCCTTTGCGGCTCGGGGGGCTAAGGGGGAAGCAGAGTACCCCTAGCGTTTGGCTGGGAGGTACCGGTGAGTTTTCAGCGGTTGGCAAGAGGAAGCGGCAGGGAGAGCGGACAAGGCACTGCGTGTGGGACGTCTCCGAAGCGGGCGTGTGGCTAAGGTATGATTTTTAAATGGGTAGAATAAAATGCAACTGTGATTTATGAGATAAATTTGCTTGGTATTGGATAAGTAAGCTGGTGTTAAAATTTGTTTATAACATTGTGGTACCTTCCGTTTCCTTCGATGTTTGAATGTTAAATCTATCCCACGACTGCTGAAATTCCTGTTTCATCTCTGGCTCGTGGTCTTTAACTCGTCAATAGGATGGTATCTCTGCGCTTTCCATTGATCTTTGTGCTCTAATTCGGCGAATTATTATTGAACCCCGACACGTGCTGGATATCCTTCTCCGATTTCCTCTGTGGGCATTTTTGACTTCGAATGGCATCAATGAATTGTTGATTTGTTTGCATTGTTTATGGTTTTGTTATGGCTAAAGTTATCACAGCAGACTGCAACTTGATGCAGTGGCGTTTTGCATGTTTAAACTCTGCGTTGATATTGGGCATGGATTCCTTTTTTTTAAACTGCTGGAATGGTCTGCGTTGTGCATGCTTAATACTCTGCATTTTTTTTTTATGTTATTGGGCGTGGTTCTGATTTTCGTTTGGGTAAATCATTAACAAACTGGGGTTCTGAATTTCGTTTGAATTTTGAACACGTTGATGGTATAAATTGTTGCATATCTCCTCAAGAATCACTATGGACGTTGTCTATGTTTATTGGAGTTTCAACAGTACGGGCGTAGTCGGTGTAGCTACTTCAGAGTTGTCTCAGAGTTGGAGCAGTCATTTCAGAGTCTCAATCTTGAGTGCAGCTTAAACTATGCTTACCTTGAAGTCTTTAGAACCCCTTGCGCACCAAATTGCCAGCTAATTTTATTTTAGTTTTAAAAATAAAAATTGCCAGACTGCCAGGTTACCAGATTACAGATTGCCAGCTAATTTTATTTTAGTTTTAAAAATAAAAATTGCCAGACTACCAGATTACCAGATCACCAGATTGCCAGATAGCCCGTGCTAGTGATGGTTCGGGTCTGGTTCTATAGTAGCCTCAACCCGACAAATTGACGGCTCTGCGTACAGGGGCACACCTGCCTCGTTTTATGGTTGGCATGCTGCGTAAACCTTGAGTGTTACCTGGACAGTAGAGCTGAAGATAGTTCCAGCTAACGCCTTGGGACTCCATATTACAACGTCCTCCATATTATAACTACATCACTATTCTAYGGTGYTGTAACATGACTTCYTGAAAAAYRCCTACCATGYATGATCTGGAWGATAKAACCCTAYGRTGACCAAACCTTYGTTATATTTAATTTCATTGTCTTTCTAATTAYAGCATTACATGTAAAWTAATYTATCARCTGGAATATGGCCAMKGCTGTTAATGACTAGGTATCCCATAAATCGAAATCTCTATGGCTTAAAATTCTAACTGTATTGTTCCTTTATAATTCTGTTAGGAATGGTAGGATTGGGTTACACCCTTTCTTATGGTTATCATTTCCAGCAGTCACCCTTTTATTTTGTCCTTTTAAACTTTATCATATTATAAGATTGCCCTTTAAGACTATGGTATATATTATACTTTCAATTGATGATTCCTAATCATAATGATAATCCATGTAGTGACCTCCCAAATTGATTGATATTTTAATTATTGTTATTTAAAAACTGATAGTAGTCACCTCCAATAATGCCCTTTTACTTTGTCATTAAATTTTATTTCTTTAGGTTGCCATTTTAATTTAGGATGAATATTGTTAAATTCAATATGAGGTGGCTTGGAATATGTAATTCCTGCTAATTCTAATTACTGTCATTCATAACTTTAATATTCGGTCCTTTAACCAATGTCCTTACTAATTAGAGTCATTTTCATGTGATTATTTTTACCTAGTACCCTTTTAAATAGGTGATGGTAATGGTACATTTCCAATATGAAGTTACTGGTTATTGAAGTGATTAATATGAATTTAATATTTGATATGTATTTAATATTTGATTGTATTATATTATCTTGGGAGGAACGTCATTCTAAGTGGTTGTCATTTTAATATAATTATCGTTACCTAATGCCCTTTTAATGTGTGATGGAATTTGTACTTTTCCAACATGAAGTTATTTGGTTATTGAAGTAGTTAATATGAAATTAATATTGATATGTATTTAATATTTTAACTTTATTATATTATCTTGAAAAGAAGGTGCTTCATTTTAATATGGATATCCTTACCCATTGCTTTTAAAATATGTGAGGGTATTGTAATTTTCCAACATAAAGTTACTTGTTCATTGATATATTTAATTATGATGTAAATATTAAGGTGATGTTATTAACCTTGACATTAGGGGCTAATAAAGTAATTATGATGTTACCCTTGTACCTGTAAAGTGGACATTTTAGATGTGATATTTAACTATCTTATATAGGGTTCCTTTTAAAAACACTGGTTTAAATAATGTCATATGAAATATGGTAATTGTTTTTCCTATCATTTAAATAGGATGGTTATTGATATAGTCAATATGATGATAATTTTAAATTAGGAGAAGGAAGAATATTATGGCATACCAACGTCAGGGAATTATTGTTTTTAGAATCGCAATTGTAGTGTACGGCTGAAATAGGAATGGTGTTTTCCTACCTTATAAACTAGATGGCGAGATTAGAGTTGAAGCTTATGACCCTCATTTATTTCGTTGTTGTTGTTCCTTATACACACGCACACACACACATCTAAAAACAAACAAAAAAAAAAAAAATTGCACCTATTAGTGGAGTGGTTGTCGTAACGAGGCGGTTCGTTACAATTGATGTCCCGCGCTCCTTGCCACTCCTGCTTGCCGACCGTAGAACCCTCACCGATACCTCCCAGCCAATCTCTAGGGGTACTCTGCTTCCCCCTTAGCCCCCGAGCCACAAAGGGGCTACACAAGATCCAAAGATAAGACTAGCTTCTCAGCTCGCCTCCAAGGCTGAGCTACCACTCCAATCAGCTGAGAAATTCCCAACTCCTCACAAGCAAACAGTCAAGCCACAATCTGGCAGCGTAACATTATGCTCACTGTTCCTCCCCTCTTCCTCCAATTTCCCCTTCTTTTATAGAAATTTGAGACTCACCTACTTTCCTAAATCATTATTAATTTAAGTTTTATTGATAATTCTCTAAAAATTCTCTGTCGTCCAAGTGTCACTCATCCCCCACGTTTCTCCAAAATTTATTTTCATAAAAATATTAAAAGACTCAAATCTCTCACCCCCCTATAGTCTCTCCTAAAATTACTCCTAGGGTTCCTAGATCCCCTCTCATGCTTTTAATAACTTTCCTAAAATGAAGTTGCTGATTTTTAGTAACTCCTTAACTGCTGATTCCTTTTTGTTTTTTACCCTATGTCCCCTACTTTCCTTTATTAAGTTTCCTTTATTACAAGTTTCCTTCTTTCTATTAATTGTTACTTTCCTTTATTTTTTATTTTATTTTTTATTTTATTTTTTATTTTATTTTTTATTTTATTTTTTTTCTAAAACCCAAAAAGATAAATGCACCTATTAAACCTTTCATTGTATTTCTAAAATCCTAACTTTTATACTCCCACACTTTAATAATTTTAATTCTTCTTTATAATTTAAAAGCCATGGGTGTCAATTAATTTATGTCCCTCATTACTTTACCCCCCCTTAATTTAAGAAGACTTTAACTAACACATAGGAGGGTTTTAGTTTACGTCCTTAAGTTTATTTTTGGAGGGTCTTCTCTTAAGGCTAATCAAAATTTTATCTTAGAGTTGTTTTAAATTTAGGTTTAGATTTGAACTGGGCAGCAATTAATTAGGGGAGTCGTTTTAAGAATTTATCAGGCGTTAAGGTCTTAGGGTCATCTAGGTTGTTTCATCATCATCATCATCAATGCGACGTGCCCTTCAGGACACACTACGTGCTCCAAGGGTGCCACTCGCCTCGTTTGCTTCTGTTGCACGACGTGCCCTTCAGGATGCACCACGTGCTCCAAGGGTGCCACTCACCCACTTGTATTTCTTTGCGCGATGTGCCCTTCAAGATGCACCACGTGCTCCAAGGGTGCCACTGGCTGACTTGACTGATTGGTAGACATCTATAACCCCTGGAGTCAACACTTCGCCAGGTGAACTTGTGGGAGACTAAGGGCTCTAAGGAATAAGGCCCCCGCCTTATTGCTTGCCCCTTAGAATCATCGTGAGCGACTGTCGCAGTCTGCCCTCACGGCATCGTGGATCCTCTCGAACTAGGTAATCGTTAACCTACAATTCGAGCCACGACGGGAGTGCTAGTAGGCTGTGGCAGGGCTGCTGTCCACACCTCTCCCTCAACCTCTCTGGAAATCATGTGTGGCCGCTTTACTCCATATGTGAGTCTGGTCGACAAGCTATCGTCAGCCTGCATCATCAACCATCATGTCAGAATATGTCAACAACATATCATCAAATCAATAAATATCATGGTAAATAAATCAACTCAAATATCACACTCCCTGACTCAATCTAGAGTCCAAGGGTTTCGTTGATGCCTCTGCATCCTCCAGGTCAAAAACCCTACACACTCAAATAAACTGAGTCAATAACACCTATATATAACAATAGTAATACATCATGTCATCTATCATAACGCATCATAATCAAGTATAAATTTTTTAACATCAGAAAAGTCTAGATCACTTGCGAGCAAGTGTCCTCAAATAATAAGTTTTGTAAGCGCGCTAGAGTGGGATGTTACATACACCCCCTCTTGGTCTAAACTTCGTCTCGAAGTTTCTCAGTATAAATGCCAAAATAAATGTACCACCATATCATAAGTACCACAGTATCATAAGTCTATCTATCAAACAAAAATGGGAACTGTTGGCGCATATCGTATGCGTCCTCCCAGGTCGTCGAGTGCGGACTATAATTGTCCCACTGGACCTTGACATGATCTATCGTTCGACGTCGTAACTGTCGAACGTGATGATCTAAAATGCGGACCTGCTCAGCCGTGAGCACTCCCTCGTTCGATACCTGCAAGGAACTCATGTCAATGATGTGCGTAGGATCACTAATATAATGTCTCAAAACAGATACATGAAAAACATCGTGCATACGCCTCAAAGAATCAGGCAAGGCTATTCGATAGGCCACGGGCCCCTTTTTCTCCACAATCTTGAAAGGTCCCACGAACCTAGGAGAGAATTTAGCTCCCTTTCCAAACTTTATCGAACTCTTATGCGGTTTAACCCGTAAGAAGACTCGATCGCTGACCTCGTAACTACGGTCGACTCGGTGCGCATCGGCATAACTCTTCTGTCGATCCTGCGCTTCTTTTATCCTTTGTCTTATGGTTTGCATTTGCTCTTCCATTTCTTGGATCACTTCTAGTCCCACCAGGACCCTATCCTCAAGCCGATCCCAACTCAAGGGCGTCTGACACGGTCGCCCATAAGGAAACTCAAAAGGTGCCATCTTAATGGTGCTTTGGTAACTGTTGTTGTAAGCGAACTCTAGTAGTGGCAAGAATTCCTCCCAATGCTTTTGTTGGTCCATCACATACATGCACAACTTGTCTTCCAAGGTTTGGTTCGTTCGTTCAGTCTGTCCATCCGTCTCTGGGTGATACGAAGTACTAAAGTTAAGTTGAGTTTCCAAGGCCTCTTGGAAACTCGTCTAGAATCGTCCGGTAAACACTGATCCTCGATCGGATATAATCTTCTTAGGCACGCCATGCAGCCTCACAATCTCACTGATGAAAACTCTCGCTATGTCAGGTGCCTGATACGTCGTACGCACCAGAATAAAGTGAGCAATCTTCGTCAGAGTGTCTACTACTACAAAAATTGAGTCATGTCTCCTTGCCGTCAGTGGCAATCCAACAATAAAGTCCATCGAAATAACTTCCCATTTCTATTCCGCAATAGCATGTGGTTGAAGTAATCCTGTTGGGTGTCTATGTTGAGCATTTACCTACTGACACTCAAGACATCTAGCCACAAAGTTGACTATGTCGTCCTTCATTCCCTTCCAGAAGAATAAGGGTTTAAGGTCTGCCCTCATCTTCGTGACTCCTGGGTGAGCCATGTAAACTTCTCTATGAGCCTCGCTCAGGATCAACATCCTCAATTCGTCGTTTGGCGGCACGTAAATCCAACCTCTAAACCTCAATAACCCATCGCTATCAAAATAAAATCCCTCATATCATGGTACCATCATTGTGCTTTGTCCGATAAAATCCTCGACTTCTTTGTACCAGTCATCGTCACGCTGTAAAGTGAGAATCTTCTCACGTAGATTCGTCTGAAGAGGTAACACCGAAAAGATGCGTGGCCTCCGACTCAAAGCATCCGTCACTCGGTTCATTGTTCCCTTTATGTAAGTAATCTCGAAGTCATACTCGCTAAGCAATTCCGACCAACGCCGTTGTCACGCGTTCAGGTCGCTTTACATGAAAATGTGTTGTAGTCCACAATGATCAGTCTTTAATTCAAATTTTTGTCCAACAAGGTAGTGTCTCCAAACCTTCAAGGCATAAACGATGGCTAATAACTCCAAATCGTGCGTCGTGTAATTCTCCTCATGCCTTCTCAGTTTTCTCGAAATGTAAGCAATCACTCGTCCGTCTTGCATCAAGACTCCACCTAGCCCTTCCTAGGATGCGTCAATGCATACCAAGAAGTCTGCATCCATGTCAGGAACCTTTAGTATCGGTGCTGTTGTCAGCAACTTCTTAAGCCTCCTAAATGCTTCCGCACATTTCTCTGTCCAAACAAACTCCTTGTTTTTCTTCTGCAATTCCGTGATCGGATTTGTTATCTTTGAAAATCCCTCGACAAACCGTCGATAGTATCCTGCTAAACCCATAAAACTACGCACTTCTATGACATTAGTTGGCGCAGACCATTCCATAATAGCCTCAACCTTGGCTGGATCCACGGCGATACCTTCGCCGGAGATGACATGCCCTAAGTAGTGAATCCTCAATTGATAAAAAGAGCATTTGGACAGCTTCCCATATAATTTGTGTTCTCATAAACATTGTAGCACCAAGCGCAAGTGCTCGTCATGCTCCTCCGTCATCCGAAAGTAGATCAGAATATCATCAATGAATACTTGGACGAACTTGTCCAAGTACTCGCGGAACACCCCGTTCATCAAACTCATGAATACCCCTGGGGCCTTTGTCAGTCCAAAAGGTAAAACAGTAAACTCATAATGTCCAAATATCGTCTTAAAAGCGGTCTTAGGGACGTCATCCTCCTTGATCCGTAACTGGTGATACCCTGATCGCAAATCGATCTTGGAGAACACCGTCGCACCCTTCATTTGATCGAACAGATCATCAATTCTTGGTAAGGGATACTGATTCTTGATCGTAGCCTTGTTCAGTTAATGGTAGTCAATGCAAAGCCTCCACGATCCATCCTTCTTCCGAATGAAAATAACTGGTGCACCCCACGGTGGTATCAGTCTCAGGTCTAACAACTCCTTCAGTTGCATTTTCAACTCTTGCAACTCCGGGGTCGACATCTGATAAGGCGTTCTCACTATCGGTTCAGTCCCCGGTTTCAGGTCTATGGTAAACTCCAATTCTCTTTCCGACGACATCCTAGGTAACTCCTCTGGGAACATGTCCGCAAACTCCTTCACCACCAGAAGGCGTTCTAGACCTTCTGCTACTCCCTTTTCGTTTAGCGCAAGGATTGCATAAAGCTTGCACCCCTTGCGCATACTCTTCCGTAACTGTAAGGAAGAGACAAACCTTAGGGATACTCCCTGGTTCCGTCCTACAATTACCCGTCTCTATCCTTCATCATCGACCAAGCTCAACCTCTTCGTCTTACAGTTGACTATCGCCTCATGCATTTTCAACCAATCCATACCAATCACGACGTCATAAGATCCTAAGATCGTGACGTACAAGTTAACCCTCGTGAAAAACTCTCCCAGGTTAAGGGCACAACCCGTAACCTTTCCTCCAACCTTCTGTTTGGCTCCCGAAGCCATCTCCATGAAGCTAAACTCATCCTGTTTGACTACCTTTACCTTAATCCTTTTTAGCGTTGCACCAGAAATGAAACTCTCAGTAGCACCAGGGTCTATCAAAATACTAAGGGCCTGGTCAGCAACGGTACCTGTCGTCTCGAGCACAGTCGACTGGTGCTCTGCCTGGCGGTTATTCACCGCTGTGTGAATCCGATGGGCCTTGCCCATATCTCCCACTGTAGTGGGTCCGGCTGATCCAGACGCTCTGGTCCTCTCCACAGGACAACCGCACTGGTAGTGTGGCTCCCCACATGTCCAACACCCCTTCTTCGACCCAGTAGTCCTAGTACCCGAAGTAGAAGATGACGGCCCACTGGCCTGGAAACCTGGTCTGTTCTGCTGAACAGGCCTAAACTGCTGTTGTTGTGGGCGACACTACTGCTAGTGTTGTGGTCCTCGATAAGGTGTCCGCTGCTGAGGCGGCGGCCGTCGAGGTGTAGTGAACGTGGGTCCCCTCTGGAAGCCACGATATCCTGGCATATGTCTCGCTGGTGTCTGCTGCTGCAACGTATCAGATGAACCCTGCCCTGTAGGTCTCGCTGGAGTCCTGGTCTGACCCCCGCTGATAAGCTTCTCTTCTGCTATGAGGGCCTTTTGGACAACGTCGTGCAAGGTTTGAGGCATCAAGATCCTAACCTTTGCATGCAGGCTACCGTTAAGGCCAAACACGAACCTGTTGACCTTGAGCTTCTCTGTGTTAAGGTGCGGAGCATACCGAAGCAGCTCCATAAAACGTGCCTCATACTCGGGCACTGTACGACCTCCCTGTCGTAAAGCGTTGAACTCATTGAGCTGACGCTCAATGAATTCCTCTGAAAGATACCTCTCTCGGAACCGTTCCTCGAACAGTTCCCAGGATACGTCTTCAACGGCCATGTTCAGCTACGGCAGGAGCGTCTTCCACCATAGAAGAGTGCTCCCCTTCAGTTGAAAGACTGCCATGTGGACCTTCATGTTGGAGGTATAATTGCAAAGTGCGAAGCACATCGCCATATTCTCCAACCATGCCTCGGCGGTTGCGTCATCTGGGGCACCAAAGAACTCGAGAAATTTTACCTTCTCGAGTTCACAGTGAATGCTACTTGTAACGGTCGGTGCGCACGGCGGAACCTCAACAGGTGCCAGTGCCCTGGCCTCATCTCTATCCAATTGGTTGATCAGTGCCTCAGACATGTGCTGAAAAGATCTCATCAACCCCACGACATCGTCGACTGCGATCTGCTCCTGTCCGAGAACCTGCTCGCCTCCCTGGGGGTTAGACCCCTCAGGCATGGATGCTGCTGGAGGCGTCCCGCCTCCTCCCCTAGCACCCCGTCGTCTGCCTCCGCGGCGTCCTCTAACCATGATTACCTGCACACACACAATCAACTCAATCAGCAACAGAATAATCAAATATAATCATGTCAACGAAAGTCGTAGCGAATCCCAAGTCGCGGGTCGAACCGGCTCTGATACCATATGTGACGACCTCCTCGTTACAACAACAACTCTGAGAACAGGTGCAATTTTTTTTTTGTTTAAGGTGTGTGCGCGCATGAAGAAGTAACAAACACACTTGACTCTACGTCGCCACTCAACAACTAACAAGACACAACCACGATGTTCAGCACAAGAAGACTGGAGGCACACAATGAGTAACTGCAACAATATACGACCATAGGCATAAGGCGCACAACACAAACATTAAGACATACTGGGGGTGCACAGTAAGAACAC
>JASDQU010412943.1:0-10415 GCA_032191745.1 Picea mariana
CTTTCTTGATCTCTTATAGTAATAACATCTTGAGGTTTGCAAGGGTAACTTGGTATATCTACCATATGGTCATTGACCCGGATATGTCCATGATTAACTAATTGTCTAGCACCAGGAATGGTGGGAGCCATACCCAATTGAAAAAGAATATTATCCGAACACATTTCAAGTAATTGCAATAGGACATGGCTTGTTGATCCTTTGGCTCTTAGCAATACGAACATATTTCAACAATTGTCGCTCCATTAGTCCCTAATGAAAACGCAATTTATGTTTTTCTTCTAGCCGAATACGATATTGAGATATTTTCCTAGAAGAAGATCGGTTCATAGAATCCTTTCTCTTTTATTTAAAGAGAAGAAATATAATTTCTATCAATTCTAATTTTAATGGAGATTAACCATCATTATAAAATATCTCATAAAAAAAAATACCATAAAAATACCATATATAAATAATATCTCACTAAATTGAAAAAAAATACCATATATGAATATTACTTAAGAGATTGATATTTCACTAGATTGAAAGAAAGAAATACCATATATGAATAATACTTAAAAGGGAAATTATAGAATAAAAATAATCACTACTATTAATAACAATAAAAATAATCATGATAATATTTAATGTACTAACAACATAAATCAATCATATAAATTATTAAATAAAATAAGTTATTTCACATCGACTAATTATTATAATAGAATAAACATATACAATCATATAAATTATTAAATAAAATAAGTTATTTCACATCGACCTATTATTATAATAGAATAAACATAATATATTATTATGTAGGAAAATTATTATATAATTAAAAATTTTGAAAATTAATTATATTAAACAATAATCAATGTCAATAATCAAAGTAAAATAAATCAAGTTCAAGGTTAACTATTAAATGAATTAGAATATAAAAAGTAGAATCCCATGAGGAGGAAGATAGTTGTAAATTTATAGTATATATGAAAAGTATTGTCTAGCTATTTTAAGAAATGATTTTTTTTTACCATATAAATTTACACGAATCTTTATTTTTTGTTGTTCAAAATTTATTTTTTAATGTTCAAAATTATATAAAAATAATCCCTCAAATTTACACATCTAATTATTTTTTCCCACAAATATACTCAAAAAAAATCATCATTTCATAAAATATTTAACTTACTACACACATAAAATAATTACCTCGACTTGTGTCACACATGAAATAGTTGGCCTTGACTTGTGGTGTACATTAAAAGGACCATTACAATTTATGGTCGCATGCATGTCCCTACTAATATTTAAAATTAATGTTTTTATTTTAATACATATATAATGTTATATTCATTAATATTCGTTTCAATTAGAAAGATGAAATGTTGTTCATATTCCGTCGAATATTCCACATTATAATCATTATAAATTTATTCTCCGGACCAACTTCATCCTTTTGTAAAGGAAGAGTGGTCAATGTAGGGTCAGGAGTTTTTATTTTATTAAAAATTAGTGATATTGATAAAAAAAAGTGTGAAGTTGGTTTACCTTCGTATGTTCCTTTCTTTTTGGGCCTTCCAATTTCAAAATTTATTGATTGACACGGAATATTTAATTGAATTTATTGATTGACACGGAATTCAATATATTTATAGTATATTTTTTGTTTTACCATAGCATAATTTAGATGAATTTAATTGACTTAATTGTCATTTTAATTATATGCATCATGTACATAGCATTAACATTATTGAATATTGGATTTTGATGATTAGGTTATGATTTAGTTGTTGATATAAAGTGTTGATTGAGATTAACATTTGCATACACATAATTTAATTTTCAAGTTTTAAAATGGAGTAGGATAATGATTTAATGATTTGGAGTTTTTTTTTTTAAATTTACAAATTATGAAATCTTCGTGTGTAAAAATTTTGACTTTTTTTTTTTAACTTATATTAAGAATTTTAAGAAGAATTTTTTTTAATTTACATAGTATGAAGAAGAATTTTTTTTAATTTACATAGTATGGAGAAGAATTTTTTTTAATTTACATAGTATGAAGATTTTTCTTCATGTGTAAAATTTTTCAAGAAGATTTTTCACATGTGAAAAATCTTTGTAAAATTTTTTAAGAAGATTTTTCACATGTGAAAAATCTATGTGAAAAATCTTTGTACAGTTAAAAAAAAAAAAAAAAACTAAATTATTGAATTATTATCTTATTTCCTTTTAAAACTTGAAAATTGAATTATATGTATATTGATGTTAATGTGATTTATTTTTTTTATATATCCTTTACAAAAAATTAATATTGTAATCTAAGAGATTACACTAGTAAAAGTTATCAATAGTGTAATCACACAATTATAATATATAAGCACATATATATAGAAGGAGGAGGAGGAGGAGGAGAAAGTAGTAGTGGACCAACGACAAGTAGTCTTTATTATATGATCAATAACAACCTTTTACATCATGGATTCATGGTTATTCATACATTTGCATTACTAGAAGGTAGTTGCAACTACCATAACTATGTTGGTCAATCAACTCGACTAATTGATCAACCAACTCAAATATCTAGTCGATTGAGCTTCATAATCGATTAACTCTTTTACAATTAGTTGACTCATAAGCCTAGTTGAGTAGTTGACTAGGCCCTCCAACATCTCCCAGACCCTCAAAACCCTCTTCATCCCTAGGAAGGGGGGTTTGGAAAGCATGCAAAATTTCAAAATTACATTAAAAAATTGTAGCAAGTACAATTAAGATTTTTCCATTTGAATGTTGGTTGTCTATGCTAATTCTTTTGGCATGGTTCACTGACTAGTCAAGGCGTTGGGGTTGAAAAACTTAAATTTTGGTCTTGGAGGTGATGTTGGTGATGCCTACTACGAGGGTGAATCCTTAGCAACTTTTGTGCGAGTGTTGTAAATGTGTGGGGCTATCTGTGATCCGAAATTGATCTTTTAAAGACTTGATTAAGTTTTAAGCATGAGTTGATTTACCATTTAAGAATTAAGAGAAGAAGAAGATTTTAATGAAAGAATGTTGCATCCATCATAAATAATGCAGATAATAAAATAAACACTAATAACAACAAACCATAACGCCAAGATTGTTAACAGAGTTCGGCAAAATTGCCTACATCTCCGGGTTTTGTCTCAATGGGGAGACCTCTTTATTAATTCTTCAATGCTCTCAAAATACATTAAAAGTATCTATAACTGGTTCAGTTGTGTTTTTCTTAACCTTAGAAATCTATTGCCACTGATGGCATTGAGAAAAGCTGACTATTGCCTCGGGAAATGGCCTCCAAAGTTTTGCTAATTCGCTGGTTTTCTTTGCATAAATAAATTGTTTCTTCATAAATCATGTGGGTCTAAGCATGTGGTGGAATGGTTGATCCTTTTACTAAGAATGAGGTTGGGGGATCGAATCCCAACCTCCCACCTTTCTTGTGCTGGAAATCTGCGCTTGATACCATATTATATGGCGTAGGGATTCGACATATGGTTAAAATAAACCATATACAAACTTTTTGACCCACTTGGCATATAAATCGTGGCATATAACATGAAATTCGTGTTTTTTTTTTAATATGCTTTATAACCATATGTCCACAATTTCGATCCACTTTTAATGGTTTAAAAGATATGGTTTTTAATACCATATGATATATGGTATAACGTGGCGTCACTTTTGAAAGGCGCATATCATATGGTTGAATAACCATATTACCATATCGTATGAAACTTTGGAAATGGCATATCGTGGCAAATAACTTTTAATATGGTTGTATAACCATATTATAACCAACTATAAATAAAAATATCCCATAGTCATTGAACAAGTCACACTATGCCATAGTGGTTAGTGTATTTGGTTGAGGTCGTTGGCGTTTGAAGAGGTCTCAGTTTTGAAACTATAGGTGGACATATAGACCAACTTTTAAACTCGGTTACTTGGTCCTTATTGGCCTAAACCAGGGTACCACATGGCACCATTGGATTGGGCCATGTGGCACTATCTAATTGGACCGTACAGTCAGATCAATAGCATAGTCACTTGCCAACATATCAATTCAGTCACCAACCCCTGCCACGTGTCTTCCTGTCCACCTACCACATGTCATTTTCTGCCACTGCCACATCACCCTTTGACTATTGACTTTTTACCTGTTTGATTCAAACTTCAGATTGTGATAACTTTTGCATACATACTCTGTTTTTCGATCCATTCGGTTACTCGGTCCTTATTGGCCTAATCCAGGGTGCCACGTGGCACCATTGGATTGGACCACATGTCACTATCTGATTGGACCATACAACTAGGTCACCAGCACAATCACCTGCCAACATATCAGTCCAGTCACCAGCCCCTACCACGTGTCTGCCTGTCCACCTGCCACGTGTCATCTTCTGCCACTGCCACGTCACCCTTTCACTGTTGACTTTTTACATGTTTGACCCAAACTTCAGATTGCGATAACTTTTGCATACAGAATCTGTTTTTCGATTCGTTTACACTGCCGAAAAGCTTGCGACGGGCACTTCGTGATAATGTTGTTTTCTTGAGCATTCGAAAACTTTGATTTTTAGGCCTTCCTGGATTGGTCGTCCTAAGGATATTAACCAATCATCAAGTGCGATGTAGGCCACCCCAGTTGTTATTTGTCTTTAAACTATGTCATGTGCACATGTATCATCAAGATCAATTGCAAAACAACCATGACAACTGACAACATATTGTTAGCCACTTGTACTCTTTCACATCTTATTGAAGCCACTACCATCCATGTTGAAAACATTAGCAACGATAACATCAGAAATATGACTGCAAATGAGCTAATATGCTTGTAGTACTTGCACGGCATTAGTTTATCTTGAAGCAAAGTATGATTGAACTTCCATTCTACAACCATCGCATGTTCATTCTTAAGATCAATTGTTTGATTTGACACAATTATAGGTGTGTTGCTTGCATAAGTTTCCTTCCTTAATTGTTCCATTGTTTGAAGAGATTGATTTGCTTTTAAGTGATGAGCATGTACACCATATTCATTGTCTTCTTTGATTAAGTGATATTGATTATGATCCATGTAAAAGATTGCTTTGTGATCATACAAATAAGGATTACCTATGACCATTCCACATTCATTGAGTGACACCACATCACATGTTACCTCATCCACAAACTTTGACGAAATTGCAAACTTTAAAGTGCATTGTTTTGTTCTGTGCAATTTATGATTGTTGCTTATCCATTTAAGTGAGTAAGGTTTATGATGCATCTTAGTGTTTAATCCCAATTGTTTAACCACTTCCTCTGAAATCAATTTAGATTGAGATTTATTATCTATCAATGTATCGATCTTAGTGTGTTTCATTATCACCCTTATGTGAAACAATTTGCATCTAGAATCATATCCATCACCAATTTTACCTGTCAAACCAACTTCTGTGATCTTAGTCTCATCATCTGAATCATATCCCGAGTCTGTTGGTCGTGTTGTTGCTACAACTGTTTGCCTTCCTTTCCTCTCTTTAAACCATTTTGGTCTCTTCTCGGGATGCAATTTCCAACAATGGTCATCATCATGCTCTTGTTTCTTGCAATGTTTGCAAGAGAGCTTATCTTCCCTTCTTGTTGTTGAGTTTGCTTTCTTGCCATTCTCCTTTCTTTTGTCATCTTTCCTTGAAGACAATTCCCTTGATACACCAACTCATGTTTTCCCTGCTTCAATGTATGTTGCTTGAACAGAAACCTCATCAAGATTAGTAGGTCCAAACATAAATACAATGTTATGAATATGTGCAGGCAAACCTCCTATATACTTCATAAGAGTTTCTTGGGTATGTAAGGAAATGTTTAACATTTATGCCATCTTACGAAATCCATCTGTGTATTCTTGCATTGTTTGTCCATTTCTTAGTTTAAGACCTTGCCATTCAATTAAAGCCTTCTCTTTATAACCCAAAGGATAAAATTTATTTCTAAGTGCAAAAACAAAATCTTGCCATGATGGAAATACATTACCCACTTGTTGCATTCCATTTTGCAACTTACTCTACCACCAGATGAGTGTTGTGCCTGCAAGACGAAGCAATGTCAATTTGATGTGAGTTGCCTCATCCTTGATTTGTTGCATACTGCAATAAACTTCAATCTGTCTAACCCAATTATCAAGCCTCTCATCATTAACTTCACCATCATACATGGGTAATTCAAATTTCACATCAAGCTTAAGTAAAGTCATATCATGTTTATGTTTATGGGAATGTTTTCTTGCAGTGGATTTTGAACTTGTACTTGAAGAAGAAGAAGCTGATGGAGAAGGAGGTTTAGTAGGATCCTCTCCTTCTTCACTTTTGTCTTGTTTAGAATATTCCCCTTGGAAAGGCCTCTTCCATTCCAAGTTATCCTCATATAATACCTTTACCATCTCAGACATGGCGAATAATTTTTTTTGCAACTCGATCTTGTTCTGAGACATGCCTTCTTCTGATGCCATCTCTTCACTTTGAGAAGTCCTCTTTCTCGATCCAATCTTTGGATCCCCTTCTACAAGATTTCCTTCACGACAATTCAACTTTTCTCTGGTAATCATGCAAACTCAAAAACCAATTGCTGGTTAACTCTTCTTCTATACTATTTGAGTTATTGACCTAGGGTTCATGTCTTTAAGGTTCCAACAAAGCCTCTAAAAATATCAGCCCTCCTGGTAAACCAAAAAGCAACACAACACACATAATGTGTTGCGCAGTCTCACCCGAGATAGCTTTAATGGGTGGCTGCAAGACTCAGGTGTTTACAGCCTAGGATTGAGTATGAGGTATGAGAGCTCGACCATTGAACCAATATTAGAACTAGTAAATGAAACATATTATTATTCATGACTATGCAATAACTCTAGTAGCTTATTCTCTTAATAGCGCAACCATATTTCATAGGCAATATAATAACTCATTCATTCATTAAGCACAACAAATAACTACTGGAAAGAGGATAAAGATATGCATCCATTCATCACATTACACAAATATTACTGTGGTTCACCCCCTCCTAGGCTACATCCACAAATATTTGGCTCTTGGCTCTTTATTATGATAGTTCTCCATCTACAGCGCCGCACGCTTACACTTCTTCTCAGATGGGTAAGATCTATATGAGGTGAACTAGATCGCACCAGGCTCCTCAGCATGTGATCTAATCCTCAAGATATACCTTCTCTCCTCTCCCCTAACTCAACAACTTACAATATAGTTCATACAGCAAAATGTTACATATCGCATCCGCTCATGCGTAACTACAATACTCAAGAGATGATTATATGCCGAACAATCCAAAAACCTGAATACTAACTAAATCAGAACAACTACAAAATGTGTCTCCTTTTTATAATACCTCAGTATCGATATTTTATACCTCTTTGGCTCTTCAACCATTACAATATATTACCAAAACCCTAACCCTACTCACGTTAGGTCTTCCTCTCATGTGCGTGTGTTGTTCTTCCTTCCAATTGTCACTTTTCTTATGCATGCTTTCTTGCATGCACGCGTGTTGTGTTTCCTTCCAGTTGTTGCTTCACTCTATGCATGCTTTCTTTCCCCATGATCTTCCTTCTTTCCACTTCAACCTACTGCCAACAGGCCCCCAACACTGACATGTGTCTCGTCTCGAGCCACCTAAACTTTGTGTGTGTCTTCGACCTCCTTGGTGATCGTCTGAAACTTTTTCCTAAGCTTTGTTGTTTGTGCCTGCGCCTACGCAGTATTCTCCTTGAGTGTATCCACTACCTGAGTTGTTACTTCGTCACTAACCAATTCCATGCATTCTTCCTGGGTTTGTGCTATCTGTGTCTTGGCTTCTTCTGCTTGTGTTAGGACTTCTGCTACTCGCTCTTGCAACGATTCCATTTGAGCCTGTCACCCTTGTTTCTGTGTTTTTGTGATAGTTATCTCTACCTACAATTTCTTCATTTTTTATGTTCCCTTGACGCGTTCAGTAACTAGCATTGTCTTCTGCCTCTTTTTGAGTTCTTGGATCGCTGCATTGACCTTTTCTTCTTCCTTATCCCACTTTTGGATCTGTTGATCCTCCTCTAACTTAGTCCATAGTTGTGTTGCTTTATCGAACAAGTCTATTGCTATGTTGACCTGCTACTCTATCTCCTGCAGCTGCGCTGTTTCTTTTCCCGCTTGTTTCCCTTTGGATGTGACCGTTGTCTTTCTCCTCGTTGAGTTTGTGTTTCTAAATTTGTGTGGCCTTTCAACCTCTGGCACACTACGCCCTCTTTGGTTCTTTCCCTTTTGGTTCTTTTTCACTATTTTGTATGTGACCGTTGTCTTTCTCCTCATTGAGTTTGTGTTTCTAAATTTGTGTGGCCTTTCAACCTCTGATTCACTACGCCCTCTTTGGTTCTTTTTCACTATAATATATATATATATTACTACACGGTGGGTGGTCGATTGTCCTTGTACAGCTTCAGTCGGCTCCCATTGATCATTCATCTGAGTTCTGCACCTAATAAATCTCTTAACTATACAGCTCCTCCATCTGTGACAGATTTTACTTTGTATGGTCCTAACCAATGCATTCTGAGCTTTCCTAGGTGCTGTAGCGATTTTTTGTTGTATATCAACACTAGATCTCCTTCCTTGAACATTTTCTTCTTGATGTCTCTATCGTGCCAAGCTTTGTCTCTTTCTTTCTAAACTTGTTAGTGGAATCCTGCCAAGATTCGATCTTCCTCCATGGTCAGTAACTGATTCAGTCTCTCTTGTACTGCGCCTCATTCTATCATTTGTGTGATTGTTGCTACATGTAAACTTGGTACTAAAAATTCTAATGGCACCACTGCTTCTTGGCCATAAACCAGTTTAAATGGTGTGTGCCCCATCAACTTTTTTCATGTAGTCCTATATGCCTAGAATACTGCGGGTACTTTGAGGTCTCAGTCGTCCCTATTGACGTTACAGATCTTTGTCAGCGCGTTCTCTAGAATTTTGTTGAAGGCTTCCACTATGTCATTTGCCTGTGGATGATACAGTGTGCTCTTCTAGTGATGGACTTCAAACTCTTCAGTCATAGCGTTGATGGTGTTGTTTATGAAGTGTGTGCCTTGGTCGCTCATCAAAACTCTTGGGCACCCAAATTGAGTGATGACTTGTTCAAACAAAAAGTGTGTTCTTGTTTATGCACTGCAATCCTTTACTAGTGCGGCTTTCGCCCATCTTGTTAAGTATTTCGTCATGGTGATAATGTACCTTGTTCCTTTTCTTTTGGATGGTGGGTTGATTAGTCCCACAAAGTCTATTTCCCACTTGCCAAATGTATGTAATGTTACTTGTGATCGTAATGACATCTCGTCTCTTCTGTTGGGTTTGTCTACCCTTTGACAAACATCGCATGCTTGACAGTATTCCTTTGAATCTCTGTGAATCGTTGGCCACCATAGTCCTATGTGCAATACCTTATATGTGATAGTTTTACCTGCATAATGACCTCGTGTTATTATTTTATGTGTTTCTGCTAAAATGCATGGTCTTTCATGCTCTAACACGTATCTTCGCAAGATGCTATCTGCGCCCATTTTCTATAGGTGTCCTGCAATTAGTTGATAGTTGGTCGTGTGGACTACCAGGTTTTTATTCTGTGCAATGCTATATTCTTGTGGCATGGTACCTGTACTCAAATATTGAATGATGTTTGTGAATTATTCTTCAGCGATCTGAACTGAAAATAATTGTGCATCCGGAAAGTTGTCTTCTAAGCTCATAGGTGTTACACATGAAATTTGCACACTTAGGTACCTTGTCCTAAGTGTCGTAAAGTGTCGTATAAGTGTCGCATACACCTTGACACCATGAAATAACCTATGTCACAATCCCTAGTCAATGTGGAGGAGGCATATATTACATGAAGGCAAAGAAATACTAAGTACACATGAATTATTATTAATATTCATGGAAAAAAAATTGATTAAGTGAGAGAATCAAGTGCACATGAATTATTATTAATATTCATGAAAAATAAAGTAATTAAGTGTGAGGGTCCACCTCACATTTGGTTTCCTATTTTTTAGGGAAGGTGGAGGATCTCATGGATGGTTGAAATATTTCCTCCTTAAAATCCTTGAGAGATATTTCCTCCCCAAAATCCTTAAGAGATATTTTCTCCCTAAATATCTTAGAGATCTCTTTCTTAGTGGATCTGATGAGAGATTCTCTCCATGGTGGTTAAGTCTCCAAATCTTATATAATGAGGGATTTCCATGGAGGAGGGGGAATGGAGATTGAGAATTATACCAAACTTATGATCTCATGAGTGGTATGTCATTTGGAGCATCATCATTCTGCATGTGGACTACTTAAACAAGGGTTGGACAAGGGGAACTTGACGAAGCTACTACACTCGCATCT
>JASDQU010412947.1:0-10415 GCA_032191745.1 Picea mariana
TTTAGTCCAAGCTTCTTCTGGTGTTATATTTTTAAGAGCCTTTGTGGGAGTGTGATTTACTATGTAATTTGCAGAGTTGATTACTTCCACCCAATACTTTAGACTTAATTCCTTAAATTGGATCATACAATTAGCCATTTCTTTTAATGTGTGTTTCTTTCTCTCAGCAACACCATTTTGTTGTGGTGTATATGGAACAATGTGTTGCATTTGGATGCCCTGTGTAGTGAAGTAACTTTTAAAATTATTGTTCACATATTTGCCTCCATTATATATTCTTAACTTTTGAATTTGATGTCCAGATTGCTTTTCTACAAGGGCCTTGTAGGCCAAAAACTTGTCAAAAACTTGGCTCTTAAGTTTTAAGAAGTAAACCCAAGTACGTCTGAAAAAGTCATCAATGAATCTTAAGAAATACTTGCACCCAAAAAAATAAGGAGAAGAAAATGGACCACACCAATCACTGTGAACAAGCTGGAAAGGGCTCAAGGCATGCCAAGAGGCACGTTTTTCAAAACTGTCCCATTGATGTTTCCCAAGAACAAAACTGGCACAAGCACCATCCCTGCATGAAATAAGAGGAAGACCAGTCACCATCTTTTGATTACATATTTGTTGCAATGAGCGATCGTTTAGATGACCAAACTGCTCATGCCAAATTTTTCTCAAGTGATCGCTATGAGCAACAAAAACTGATGAAAAATATGATGAGCCAAAGTTGTCAAACTTGTACAACCTGGTAATATCATCAGCAATTCCAGTTGCAAGAACATGCTTAGGATATTTTAGATCCTTGATTACAACTTGGTGAGGTGAAAACTCTACAGTTTTACCTTCACCTAAATCAGTGATTTGATATATTGATAGAAGGTTACAAGAAAGACTTGGAACACATAATACATCATTGAAATGATTGTTTTCTACTTGAATTGTTCCAGATCCTTCAACACTAAGAGATCTATCATCACCAACAAATATTTTCTTGGTGTTGCATTCATTTAGATCAGAAAATATGTCTCTATCCTTAGACATTTTATAAGATGCTCCAGAATCAATAATCCACTCATCAAAAGAAGTAGAAGTTGTATTGATGGAGAAACAAGAAGAAGAAAGTGCATGTCCATGAGAAGAAGAAAAAGAAGTAGAATAAATATTGATGTTGTGCTTCTTCATCGTTACTTCTAAAGTTGCCATATTCTTGAAACATTTGGACTCATCATGACCATCTTTATCACAAAAGTTGCAATGTCTGTCAGTCTTCGTACTTTTATATTTGGATCCTTTGTCACCATTAGGAGCGGAAGCTGTCTGAGTGGGTTTGGGACCCTTATATTTCTTGTTGTTTTGGCGAGGATGTTTCTTCTTGGGATTCTTAGGTTTATCTTTCCAATGGATGACTAAGGCTTTGTTGGAGGTACCTACACTGTTGATCACTCCAAGTTGTACAAGATTATCTTTCTCTCTAATCAAAGAATCACAAAAGTTCTCAAGACTGGGTTTTTTATAAGTTGTCCCTAGAGCCTCTTGCATGGCATAAAAGGTAGATACAAACACGAAATATGCATTACCTAGCTTAGAAAGAATAAGATAAATGCAACTATCTTCTTCTATCTTTATCTTTCATTCTTCATTAAAAGTTCTGAGTGTTTTAAACTTAGATAGATAGTCTTCAATGCAAGAAAACTCATTTGGACTTAAATTTAGTACTTGATTTTCTCACTGTTGTGCTCGAATAATATTGTATTTACCAAACACAGATTCAATATTTTCACAAGCTTCTTTGGGTTGATCAATTGATTGAAAGTGGAACCTTAAATCAGGAGAGATGGACATTCTGATTAATCCATGTGCTTCGCCATTCCTATTATACCATTTTACTCTCTTATCATCATCAGTGGGTGTTGTTTCCTTTCCCAAGGTAATCTGGTACAAGCCTTTACTTATTAATAAATCCTCCATATGGGATTTCCATTGGAAGTAGTTGGTGTTGGTAAGAAAGAGATTACTTCTAGAATACATATTAAATATGCAGTTAATATGGATTTAAAAACTAAAACTAATGATCTGGATGGAAATATCTCGAAAATTTAGGTAGTTTTAAAAAAAACGACACTGAAAACAGACTTCGGATGTGAGAGTTATGTCGTTTTAAAAAAAGGCATAAACGGTAACCAAAGGACCACGTGGTGGTGTAAGTTGTTTTATGAAGTGACCCACTTTTATAAAGAGAAGTGGGGATCAGTTTTACAATGAAGTTACTTTATACAAAAAAAGTTGCATGCAAAATAAATAACTCTAAAATAAAATATTAAAGCTACTTATAGTGATTCACTTTTATACTTGAAGTGAAATACACTTTACAATTTTAGCATGAACTTTTTCAAAAAAAGTAACAAAAAGAGAGACTTGAACTCAAGACCTCTTACTTAATAAGGCAAATTTTAACCAAATGGTCTAGAAAAACATATTGTATTGTTTAGCAAGAGGATTGGGGGTGTTGTTGTTGTTGTTGTGGAAGACGGCCTTGGAGAGTGTGATAAAAAAAACTATTTTCACACAAGAAAAAAATTTCACTTCTCGAAGACAACAAGGGTTAGATCTCGGTTAGCTTACATGGAATATGCACCTTTTCCTATCTATTTCTGATTTTTCGAGATCGCACAGGGCGTGGGGAAAAGAACATACACAAATATAAAAGAGTAGAAATCTAGAAATAAATAATATAAAACCAAAATAATACTCTGCAAAAAATCAAAAATGCGTATTCAGGATTTATACCTCTGGATCTAACTAAAATGGTCGTATCTTGGGAAAATGGACGCAGCCACTTGGAACAATTTATTAATACAAAAGAAAAAGATTACAGAGATATTTTACAAGAGATTTTATTACAATCGATCATCGTCAAATGACCCTCCATGCTCTTTAAAGAGAGATCATGGACCAATTGGGTGTTAAGCCATGGATCAATGATCGTTAAGATGTAGGATAATATGAATTGTTGCATCACTCTATGTCGAGAACATATCGTGACCATTGGATTTCCTAACTACAAATGCATACTAATGCATACTAAATAAACACACTAAGAACCACACTTTTACCTAATGACACATTAGACCAAGTAGATGTTAACTAACTCCTAAGTGTGTAAATATGATTTGCATACATGGCCCTTGTATTGTTGAATAGTCTCCCTTGTTGACCTATCAAGAAGGTGAATTTTCAAATCCAGGTAGCTAGCTAGAACGCAATTTCCATTTGAAATTGAGATAGAGTTAATTGATTGTCCCAGGTCATCAAAAATATCCCATCCTATACAACGATTTGTCTTGAGAACAACGATAAAAACTGTCACTCATCATTATAATTTGTTCTAGTTAAAATCATGCTAATCCAGCATGAAATGGTCAACATACATGCTCTTTTAACATGTCTACACAATGATCACAATAACTTCATCCTTTTACCTCTCATTGGCACGCATAACCAATTTTTACTCAGCATGATAGCTCATGTAAAATTTTGAGATGCAAAGCATACGTTTTGATCTTGCAGAGACTCTTTATTGTGTGTGTGGGGAAATTTCAAAGGAAGTTCACAATTATGTGATTTTCATGGACCGGTTTTAATATTCCAAATATAAAAAGTATTCAAAACAGAAAAAAATAATTAGAAATGGCAGATGAACAACAATATAACCAGAACAACACCACAATAATACCAAAATGATACCAGAATAACACCAAAAATATCACTTTGATTACTGAGAGCAATGTTCACTTGCCTCTTCGAGGGGGAAACCTCCAACAGAGTAGAGCTCTTTTAAAATAATATCCAAGACAAAAGTTATCATACCCTCAACTCTTATTTATACCAAATATGTCTATCAAAAGAACCATCTAGAAGAATATTCTTCTAGAAGCGGAAACTTCCATTAGGTCTTATTACATTGGACTTATTCTTCCTTATTGCTAGGAATTATTAATATCGACATTTATTACATGAAAATATATTATTCTACCTATGTGAGGGGCTAGGTCCCTAACATGCCCTCCCCCTTAAAAATAGCCTTGTCCTCAAGGCTTGAGATGAGTAAATTGTTACAGAATGGTAGTTGGTTCCCAAGTGGCATCTGATGGAGTTGTATCTTTCCACTAGACTAACACTTCCTTGATGGTTCGATGACGCAGACTACACTCACGTTGGTCCAAACTGCTTGTGGTTGTATCCAAATGGAGCCTTCTTCATCCAACTCGAGAAGGGTGGTTTGGGTTTGGCACTTAGTTCCAATCACCGTCTTTAAGCAGGAAACATGAAAAACAAGATGGATCTTAGAATGACTGGGCAAAGCTAACTGATAGGCCACCTATCCCACATGCTTGACAACCGTATAAGGACCATAAAATTTGGGCGCCAGTTTATGATAATGGTCAGCCTTGGGGTAATTTTTCTTGTAAGGTTGCAGTCGAAGAAACACCTGATCCCCTTTTGCAAATTGACGTTCAAAGTGACCTTGATTTGCTTGTTTCTTCATGCGATTCTAGGCCATGACCAAATTCTCTTTGAGGGTATGAAGAATAGCCTCTTGAACTGTAAGAGGTTGGTCAACCACCTAGACCTTCGAGACACCTGGAAAATATGAGAGAACTGAAGGTGGATTTTGTCCATATACCGCTTCAAAAGGAGTCATGCAGGTAGTTGTATGGTACAAAGTGGTGTACCACCATTCACCTAGTGGTAATCATTGATCCCACTGATAATGCCTTTATGATGCAAAACACCTCAAATATGTTTCCAAAAATTTGTTGACAAATTCAGTTTGGCCATCAGTCTGGGGATGATAATTTTTGTTGAGATGTAATCGGGTGCCTTGTAGCTTGAACAGTTCTTGCCAAAAATTGTTGGTGAAAGTTGGGTCACGATCAGAAATAATAGAATGCAACATGCCATGAAGCTTGAAGACCTGATCCATGAAAACTTGAGCCACGGTGGATGTTGTAAATGGGTGTTGAAGATCACAGAAATGAGCATACTTGGAAAGACAATCAACTACCACCATAATGATTGATTTATTTCCCAATTTAGGTAAGCCTAAAATAAAATCCATAGAGATATCTCAACAAATAACAGGTGGAATCGGAAAAGCTTGGAGTGTACCCGGAGATTTGACTGTTTCTCCCTTGTTGCGTTGACACACATCACATTCAGCCACAAAATTATGAACGTCATGTTTCATACCATCCCAGAAAAAAGAAATTTTGACCCAGTCATAGGTTTTGGTAAACCTACAATGCCTAGTTGTGGGTGTATCATGAAGATAAGAAAGTACCGTGGATTTAAGTTTTGATTGTTTACTTAAATACAAACGACCTTTGTATCGAAGATCCTCATTGAGCCAAGAGTACCCTAGGGAAACTAGAGAATTGGACTGCAATTGTTGTATCAGATGCGAACTTTTGGGATCATGTAGCCATTCCTAGTGAACAGCTTGGAGCCAATCTGGTACAATGAAGGAGAGAGAAAAAAGGAACCCTTCATCTTCATATTTTTACGAAAGTGCATCAACAACCACATTGTCTTTGACTTTCTTGTAAATGATCTCATAATCATATCCAAAGAGCTTAGTCACCCATTTTTGTTGCTCGTAGGAGGAAAGGTTTTGTTCCAAAAAATAATTAAGGCTTTGATGATCTATCTTAATTTGGAAGTGTTTCCCCGATAGATAAGGGCGCCAAAAATCCACGACATGCAAAATAGCCAACATTTCCTTTTCATAGATTGATTTGCCCAAATTTCTATCAAACATTTGTTTGTTGGTAAAGGCCAAAGGTCAACCCTCTTGCATAAGGACGGTGCTAATTCATTCCCAGAAGCATCACATTCCAAGACAAAGGTCTTTGTGAAAACAAAAAGGGCTAGGACTGGAGTGGTGCACATGGCCATCTTCAAGGTTTGAAAATCCTGAGCAGATGTTGGAGTCCAAGTGAAAGAATTAATTTTAAGGAGTGCAGTGAGAGGTGCCACAATCTTTCCATAATTCTTAACAAACTTGCGATAATAACTTGTTAAACCCAGAAATCCCCGCAAGCTTTTAAGAGTCTTTGGGTGAGGCCAATCTTTCATAGCTTCAATATTTTTAGGATCCACCCTGAAGTCAGCCTTCCCCACAAGATGACCCAAGTACTTGACTTCTGAGGCACCAAAAGCAAATTTATATTATTTGAGGAAAAGTTGGTGATGACATAGTAGATGGAGAACTCGATCCACATGAGCAATATGGTATTTTTAGGTTTTTCTATAGATGAGGATATCATCAAAGAAAACTAACACAAAATGATGAAGAAAAGGATGGAAGACATGATTCATGAGGCTTTGGAAATTGGAGGGAGAATTACACAAGCAAAAGGGCATGACCAAAAACTCATAGTGGCCCTCATGATTTCTAAAGGAAGTCTTAGGAATGTCTACCTCTTTCATACGGATCTAGTGGTAGCCCGAACGAAGATCAAGTTTAGTAAAGAATTGGGAGCCACTCAATTCATCCAAGAGGTCATCAATGACATGAATGGGAAATTTGTCTTTAATGGTGAGTTTGTTGAGGGCGCGGAAGTCGGGATACATGCGCCAAGAACCTTCTTTCTTAAGAACCATGACCACAGGAGAATAGTAGGGGCTCATACTAGGGCGGATAACACCTACGTTGAGAAGTTCTTGAACCATTTTCTCAATTTCATTTTTTTGGGAAAAGGGGTGATGAGAGGGACGGATATTCGGAGGACGGATTTATGGGGCAAGGGGAATGGAATGATCATGAAAACCACGGGAAGGACAGAGTTCCTGGGGAGTGTAAAAACCCACTTGATGTTTAGAGAGGATGGATTGGAGGTCCTGCAGCATAGAGGGTGTCTCAGTGGCTTGTATGGCATGGAGTTGGGCAATAATTTTATAATGACCTTTTTTAAGCAGCTTTTCCATGTGATGGGAATGAATGATCTCCGAGGAACTAGTGGTGTTTCCTTGGAACTTATATTGTTGGCCCTCCTGGTCGAATTGCATGATTAATTCTTTAAAATCCATGAGAATAGGACCCAAAGTCCTTAGCCATTCTGCACCCAACACAATGTCACACCTGCCCATGTTGATAGCAAACATATGAGATTTCAAATGGTATTCACCAATTTGGAGACACACATTTTCACAATTCCCTCCACATTTCATGGACCCGCCATTGGAAATCATGATTTGGAAATTATTGACTGCACAGATATAACAATTACTTTCTTGGGCAATGCGGCGATGAATAAAATTATGGGTGCTTCCACTATCAACAAGTATGATGACCTTCCTATGCTTGATGTAAACAATTATCTTGAGGGTTTGGGGAGTAGAGAAGCCAGTGAGAGCATTTATGGAAATGACTGGTTCTACTTCGGAAGGGTCTAAGGGAGGGGTTATGTCAGTGGGAAAATATTTGTCATCCCAATTATAACAAAGGCCTTTGAGTTGGCATTCATATGTTTCATCCCTGGTCAATTTCTGGATCTTTAGTGGAGTAGAAGGATGAGTGGGAGTGATTGGTTTAGTGCGAGGAATAAAGGAGGGTTTATGGTTTTGAGAAGAGACAAACTGTTGTTCTTCCTTAGCTCTTTTAGTAGCGTCCACCCAAATCTGAGGCCGAGCCATGAGGACATGAGCACGAATCTCATTCTTTAGGCCACTGATAAAACATTCTCAGAAAAAAGAATCAGACATGCCCTCTGTACGAAAATCCATTCGCTCAAAAGCAGTTATAAAGTCTTCCACTGTACCAGATTGTCTCAACTTTGTCAAACAACCTAAATGGTTGGTGACAGTGTCAAAGCATTCATAAAGCTCTACCACCAAGTGTTTCCAAGCCACATACCCTTGGTGGGAATTTTTTCTCCATTTCCACCATTGCCAACGTTCTTTATCTAGATGGAAAACACCATACCGGAGTTTTTCCAACTCATTCGTAATGCCATACAAAGAGAAATAATGTTCCATTTGAGTTACCCAGCCAGTGGGATCTGATCCATCAAATTTGGTCACATCCACATGCGGAAGGCGTAGGTCACGTTGAAAGTGATGGGACTAAAAATTATGGGAATGAGAGGAAGTTTCACCTTCAGTATGCAAAGGTGGATCAGACAAAGGAAGATCTGCAGGGATATGGAGCTTGGCGCTGGGTAGTAATGTCTTGTTTGAGCTCTTGTTTGATTTCCACGATTGAGGTAGCGATGGAGGAATGCATCTTTTGATTGATGGTGGAAATATTGGCACTGATTTGCTGCACTTCTTGTTGGGTTTCTATGAAATTAGAGTGCAAGGTAGTGAAGCGAGCTTCCAAGTCTTGGCTACAGGTATGGGCCATGATGACGAGGGAACATGAAAAGGGGTCGGTGGTACCACAAAAAAAATGGATTATGGGTGAAGTGTATCACAATGATCAAGGTGACGAGTTGAATCCAATGGGGTAAAGCCCAAATAAGGGTGTTGGAAGGGGGTCGGGTCCACAAAAAAAAATTGTTCAAAAATGGTAGGTATGACTGTGATAAGGGTGAAGAGAGAAATCCAACGGAATAGGCCTCAAATAATGGTGCCAACAAGATCCAAATTTTTTTTTAACTCCTGCGGAGTTATACTTCGATCTGAAGAATACTGCAATGATGAAATACCCAAATGCTTAACAGGAAGAAATGTGTAGTAATTTTGCAACTCGAATGCAGGAGACACAGCTACACTGCAATAGATCTTGTCTATTTTGTTTATGTTTTCGTCCTAAGGGTTAGGTATTCAAGGGTTCTATAGACAAGGGTTTACCCTATTCTAAAGCTCTCTGATATACATGTAGGGTCCAACAGTAGTACTCAACCCAATATCTCAGGGCACCAACTAAGGAGGCTAGACCATGCCCTTAGTCGTACTACCCGACTACATAGGTACTAGAGAGTATCTTACCAAGTGTTGTTCTCAGTGGCACTATAGAATTCAGGCAACTGATCAGTTTATCTATGGAGGGATTCAAGAGATATAGGTCGATCTGTATACATGTGTTTTCTAATGCGCTACCACTTGAAAGGGTACCAACAAGGGTTACAAGGGTGGACAACATATGTGCGCTTAAGTACCACTTGTATTTCCCGTGTGTATGAATCCCTAACCGCGGGTTTAGGCGCATAATGACAAATCTCTATAGCTTAAAGGTGTTGGAATACGTCTCTACCCTGAAAAAAATTTAACCCACAATTTTCTGCCAAGGAAGGTGCTCTGATACCACTTGTAATATTCCATATATAAAAAGTATGCAGAATAGAAATAAATATCTAGAAATGGTAGATGAACAACAATATAACCAGAACAACACCACAATATTACCAAAATGATACCAGCTTACCAGGGTTCTTGTCTTCGATACGCCCTCTTACAAATAAAGCATCTGTGATGTGACCATCCATGTTTTTTTGCCTCCTCTCTTCAGATAACAAGGATGAAACTACATCCTCATACTTCAATGTAGATTGAGTGGTACTNCTACAACCAGATTATACCAAGAGTCTAGCAAAGAACATGACAAACTAATACACTTATCTTCTTCTGCAATCGTAATATTAACAGAGACAAGTTGACTTACCAAAGTATTAAAGGCATTTAGATTTTCTGTCATAGAATCTCCATCTTCCATCCTAAGATGATACAACTTCTTTAGAAGAAACAACTTGTTTACTAGGGACTTTGATTGATACAAATTCCCAACTCATACCATAGTTCCTTGGTTGTAGATTCTCCCAAGACATTCAACAAAACTGAATCTACCAGGCAGAGTCGAATAGTACTCCTTTCTCTTCTGTCCAACTTCTCCCAATCTTCCTTCGACATACCAGTGACTGGTGTACTAGTAGGTTGTGTACTAGTAGCTTGTGTGCTAGTAGACGATGTACCAGTAAGTTGTGTACCGGGATCCACAGCGATCCATTGTTCTTTGTCTACAAGAAGGTCCTCTATATTGAGCTTCCATAGCTCAAATTTTTTACCGTTGAACTTCTCTATCTCGATTCTAGATGAGCTCGCCATTCCTCTTTCTATACTTGAATTTCCATTGTAATAGCTCCCACTAAACCCAGGTTTATCACAGACCCAAGATAAACTTGATCTATCAAGACCAAGCCCAACCCTCAATAACAAAGGCGTCCCTCTGAAGCCAAAAACGAGCTCTGATACCACATGTAAGTTTTAAACCTGTGAAGTAAAGCAATGCATATAGATTCTTAAGCAAAATAGAATTTAATCAATGGCTCATTCACATAGTACACAAAGATTTATACCGGAAACCCTCAACTAGGAAAACCTTTCTTATATTCATTATATCTTGAATTTCACCATTCACTATACAA
>JASDQU010412948.1:0-10415 GCA_032191745.1 Picea mariana
CCACACACTTTGTGGAATGTAATATTAATATTGATGTTAGAAATTAAGTGCCTGCACCCCCACACCTTTGTGGTCTTATAAATAAGTTTTATATAATCAACTACAATAATATTGATGAAGTTTTTTATTATTTATCTTTCCACATTGTGTGCAATTTAATTTCTTAATTTCTTACCTTTATGAGATTGGTTCACACCTCCAATCTCTCAACCCACCACACCTAATTTTTTTTCTAAAAACTCACTAAGTTGTCCTCCACAGGAGGTGCCAAAAGAAATTTTTAGTCTAAGTAGGATCTCAGGGTTAGGAATCCAAATAACCCCCCGTTATCTGGTTCTCACATTTTCAAACATTAGAAGTTGACAAATAGGGAACTTTTAAATCCTCCAAGTCAAGTGTTCCTACACCATAAGGCAAGAAGATACCCGTGAAGGGTTGAAGGTCGAGGTACATTTATTCTTTTCATACCCCCTTGAGTCACCTAACTCTTGGAAGGGATTCATCTCGTGACCCATTTTTGAGGCCGAAAATCTAAATGTTGCATTGTGACCGAGGTACCCAGTGACCAAATTTAGGACATCTACCCAGGTGGAAATTGTGGGCTGTAATTTCACCTTGATCAAATTTTGTGTGGATATTGGTAAATATCACCATATATTTAAGGATATGCACCCTATACCCCTCATTATAACTAATTATTTCATCATTCACTGGTTCCTCTTCCGGTGGCTTCAGACCCCACTGTTGAGTGCTCTTGGAAGGTCCAGTGCTATTTGAGAGGAAGGACAATACATCTTTTAGGACATGCACATTTTTTTTTATTTTTTACCCCACACGGAAAAAATCTACCTACCCACATGTTTTCTTATTTATAGTCAATTTATGTATGATGCTCATTTGATTACATGTAATTGTGAAGGTCCAAAATTATACAAATATCATGTTCATTTATTTCTCTCATCACCATTTGCACACATTCACTTTGCAAGTCAGACATCATAGGGGACCACAGAATCCCCTTCGTTCCATACACTTGCAAAACCTCCCTCCTATTCTAGGAGGAGTCCGTAGTCTTACCAACTCACTGACTCAACCATCTCACACCCCTGTGAGTGATACTATTTTGGGACTAGCTTTACTTGGTTCCACTTTTCTTGGGTCCAATTCCCAAGGACATCCATCCACTAGCTCTCCTTCACAAGGAGGCAGGGGCCAAAATCCTTCTCAAGGGATAAGTACAACCCCACCAAATCTCTCTCAAGGGTCGGGTCCAATGCATACTCACATAATGGCTAGAACAAATACTCCACCAAATCCCCCTATGACATACTTGGTGTCTCTCAACATTCCTGATTTGACTAAACTCACGAATGATCCCATTTTACATGATCCCACATGGACCAATATGCCTACCAAACTACCTTCAGATATTCCAAAATTTAAAGGAAAATCGGGGGAATATCTCTCCAACCATGTTATGACCTTCCACTTATGTTTCTCTTTGAACAAAATCATGGATGAATCCATCCTCTTAAGGTTATTTCAAAGAACACTCATTGGTCCATCAGCCAAATGGTATGTGGAATAAAAATCGAGGTCCCATGTGACTTTTGAATCCTTGGCCAAATCCTTTATGGCCTTTCTTCAACTACGAGTTGGTCATGACACTGGTTTAGAACTGATCTCTGAGTGAAAACAAACCTCATATATGCATATTTTCAACCACATACACGAATGGCTTCGATGACATAGTTTATGTAAAGAAGAAACCACCAAAGAACAACACCTCGATTGGTTTCTAAAATCATTCGCCTCTATACTTGCCAAAGATGGCACATCCATTTTTCCCCATTCCAAAGAGGAAGCCATCAGCAAGGCCCAACAGTTCGACCTTATCTATTCTCAGTCGGGTTACTTATACACAGTGTTATCTGATGCACCCAGACCCGTACCATTTGGCTAGGACAAACCTGGAATGTCTCACGCTGTGGATGGGTTGATTTGACCACAACACACCACAACCCTTACAACCAACCACCACCTATGTATGGGGCACTTCAATATCCCCAACCATATGGAGGACCATATTATTACCCTTATCCCCTTACCAATAACCATATATTGTTGTTCTCCAACCACCCATGAGTGGACCCTCGCTGGCACCCATGATGCATTCAAACTCTCAACCAAGTTCAGGTTCCCCTTCTACCTCAGCATATAACCTGGGAACTAGATAAAGTGCTTCACCTTCTTATGCTCCCTATGAATCATTGCCACAAAAAATTCATAATTTCCATTTCTTGGTCCACCACAACCCATGGCTCCTCCACATGGACAACTACATGTCAACGTTAACTTTGTTCAACCCTCTCCCATTCAACAACTTCATAATTTTGAATAGTTGAATAAGGAAAATCCAACCCATCAGTGGAATAATTCCAAGAATAAAGGAAAAAACCAACACAATAATAACTCGGGACCAGGAGGAAACAACCCCCAACAAAACCAACCTGCTGGGGGAAACCAAAATCGAGGTAACCAAACCCCCCAATGGGACAATAAATAAAAATGCAAAGGGAAGAAAAACAAAAAAAACCTTAGGACAAACTTCCCTTGCACTCTTTGTAGTGAGTATGGACATTATACTCACCATTTCCCCCAAATTTCTGACTTCAAACAGATGAAATAATCCATGAACGCACAACGTTCTCCAACACTGCATGCCCCTCAGTAGGCCCCACAACATTACTTGCAACAACTACCCTTGGAAGTATTGAAAAACCCTATTCCACACCAAGGTGTGATGAATACCCAATAGGAGGTACACCCTACTCCACCAAAAATGGAGCAGTATCAAAACCCATGGCCCATCCACCCTGGAAATATGACTGATCACAACATAATCCTCACTAGTGAAGAAGATATTATTTTTCAAAGGTGTGGTCATCAATATGACACTCCCCTTGAATATACTCCAACCACCTCAGAAACAACTCCAACTACAGTCACACAACCCTTGATGATTCCACGCCCTAATATTGAACCTACCATTCATATACCTCACATTCCATTACAACATAATGTCAATAAACCTCGGTCTAGGGAAGCACACAATTATAGTCTCATCGATGACTTGACACAATATCTTGCATCCATGTCTATATTGGAGGTCCTCCAAACTTGTCCAACTTGATGGAAATCCTTGCTTTCCACCTTGGGGGAAGTCAACCCAACTGATACTAGACTCATCACATTTGATCTAGATAGTGGATAACCATGCCTCCCTTCTCTAGTAGCTTTCCAGATACCAATAAAAATTCAAAACATCACAATTCATCAGTGAATCATCGATGAAGATGCATCCACATGCATAATTTCCAAAACTGTATGGTAGAAACTTGGCGCCCCTCAGCTAGTACCATCCACCATCACCTTGAGAGCCTATGATGGTCGACCATCCTCCCCTTAATGGATCTTCCAAAATGTCCCCATTGAACTCGGCGGAAAAACCATCCTCATAAACATCGAAGTTATCGATGCCCTACTCGATTACAATATCTTGTTTGGACATAGCTACATGTACGCTATGAATGAAGTATCTTCTTCTATGTTTCAAACAATGATGTTCCCCCACAATGAAAAAATTGTCACCACTGACCAAATTACACATTATGAGCCCAACCACTCTGCCAACATCGATAATGTCCTTCCTCTTGTCCGCACTAGCTCAGATGCTTATTCCATTGACATGGGTCCCATAATTTTCAAATACCCATCCTTGTTGGGGGAATACCATGGAGCGCTACCTCTCATACACCCTTCAACAAAAGTGTGTGTCGTATATTCTAATGGAACCAACAATGGAGACACCATTCCTCCCACTGAGGAAGCTCCACACCTCGATGTTCCACTAGTTGAAGAAATATTACCTCAAGAATTCCTTGAGAACCCTAGTGCACCACTTATCCCCGATTTCCCCCCTCCAGGGGGGAAATCCCAGTTTGGGAGAAAATCCCTCAAGCCATTACTCAAATTCCCTTCTTCTACCCCCCACCTAGAGTTCAAGTATTTCAGGTAGTCGCGATAGTGCCCTTCCCAACATGGTGCCTTCCATCCATGTATGGTATCTACACCCACCCATGATGGTTCCTCAACCATTTATCCCTCCTTAGCCAAAGGGAATCCTGATGCAGATTCCAATACAGGCTCCGGTCACACCACCCTCACCCCCAAATGCTAGCACCACTGCCATTGTTGGGGGAAAAAGAAATAAGAAAGAGCCCACAACTCCACTTCCTCCCTAAGTTCAGCCTTCTTGCGCACTATGCAAAAGAGAGGGACATCCCACTAATATATTTCCTACTCTTCCCAAGTTACACAATTTGATCCAAATCCCTCAAGCAAGCATATCGCTCGCTGCTTCTCCAAGCACATCTAGTATTACCATTGCATCCTCCATTGCAGGAAGTAAAGGGTTGCAAACCAAATTTGCTTATGCCATCTGTTCAGAATATTGCCACTACACTCATCATTTCCTAGCTCTACCTCAGTTTCTCCATACGCTAGTTGTAGTATGCCAAACCTTTCAGGAAGATCCCTCTCTGCCAGCACTTTCTGGTACTCATGTCACCAACATTCATTATGTCTCTTCCTTAGTCCATGGATGGATGAGATGTCCTTGCACTCTTTGTGACTCACTTGCTTACTTTACAATACCAATTTCCTTTTATTACTAGATACTGGGATCGTCATTTAACCCCTGTACAACCACATACGATCACCTCACCACTGGTATTGCACTCTCGAGATATTGTCAATGTTACCTCCCCTAAACCTGAGTCACTTCTCACCCTCCATGGTTCATAGATCGATTGTCTGAGGATATTCCCCCAAATCCTCCCAATCCTCCAGTTCATTTCCCACAAGAAATCTTGTCCCCTATCACAGTTTATCACCCACAATGTCTAGACATTTGGTTCATGTCAAGCAATCCATCACACCCTATATGTGATATATCCTCTCTGTGTTCACCAATTAAGGACTATCACACTTTGAAAATCGCCCCTGTCACCTCCCTAGATCCCCTATATTCTTACACTTTTCACTGTGATGAAGATATGCTGGAGGAAGTCACTACCCCCAATTTCCCATGGAATGTGCTCCATCACTGAGAACTTTTTCTCTCACAGGAATCCTTTCATCCTCCTAGCCAAGCCTCTGTATGTGAAATAAAAACCAAGTATTGTCTTCCTTCAGGGAATATAGACTAGTTCAAAAACCCTATCCCTTCCCCAGATGCTTTTGAATAAGGAAACATGGCCAATATCTCCCCCGTCGTCAAAATCGACATTTCCATCAAACTGAGAATCGTAGAACACCATTGGCATTTCATTCTCTAATGAGGAAGTCATGGCTTACAAATCTCTCTTTTAGGAATACTGAGATATTTTTTCCTGGTCATATACGGAGATGCCCAACCTCGACCCTTTTATAGTCGCACATCGCATCGACACATGGTCAGATGTTGCCCCAGTTCGTCAAAATAAGCGCCCCCTTCACCCATCCAAAGCGGCATCTTTCTAAGCTTAAATTTTCAAGTTATGCGGTACTAGGTTCATTTAACCCATTGCATATACCTCATGGGTTTCCAACCCCATCTTCGTTAACAAAAAAAAGGGCACTATTTGCATCTACACCGATTTTCTCCATCTCAACCATGCTTGTCCCAAGGACACCTTTCCAACCCCTTCCATCGACCAAATTATTGATGACTTTGCCAGACACGAGGATTTTTCCTTCATGGATGGGTTCTCCAGCTACAATCAAATCCAAATCCATCTTGCAGATCAGTATAAAATCACTTTTACTACCCCATGGGGAACTTTTGTTTATCATGTCATACCTTTTGGACTCAATATTGTAGGTGCTAATTTTCAACAAGACATGACTTATGTTTTCCATGATCTTTCTCACATCATCCTCGCTTATTTGGACAACCTCACTTCTCGATCCAAGAAGTGAACTCAACATTTATATGATTTACACATCATTTTTTAACAATGTTGCCAGTAAAATATATGCTTCAACCCCCTCAAGTGTGTATTTTGTGTCACCAGTGGATGCCTTCTTGGGTTCATTGTCTCCCAACACGGCATCACAGTGGACCCCCTCAAGGTCCAAGATATCATAGAAATTCCACCACCTAGGAATTTAATCCAACTGTAGAGCCTACAAGGAAAAGCTAACTTTTTACATCGCTTTGTCCAAGATTACGCCACTCATGTGCATGGTTTCCTTCACATACTACATCATGATATCCCATTTCGATGGGATGAACATGCTCAAACCACTTTTGATGATTTGAAAGTGGCCCTATCCAATGCCTCTTTGATTAGTCCTCCAAACTATGATCATGATTACATCCTCTACTTGTCATCCTTAGTCATCTTAGTTGCAGGATTCCTCGTCCAACTAGGGGATGATGGATGGGAACATGTCATTTACTACATTAGTAAAAATATTTCAGAACCACCCCTGAAACAAAATCATGATGAGAAACTCACCGTCACATTTGTCCTCACACTCCAAAAGATGCGACGCTATATCCTTCTTCAAACTACCATATTCATATAAAATTCCAACCCATGCATTACCTTCTTAGTCGACAATAAATTAATGGAAAATTTTCCCTATGGATCATCATCCTTCAAGAATACGACGCAAAGTTCTCAACTCCTAAAATAAATAGAGCACTCGTCCTCGCCAAACTCATTACGGATTTTCCCTCAGACGCTAAATCTTCACCCATCAATACAAATTTTCTCAATGAACACCTCTTATTCATCCCCTCTGATGTCCCCTGGTATGATGACCTTCTCGTCTACCTTTAGACATAGAATTTTTGGTCTTACCTCTCTCTATATGATCTTCGGTGCATTTTCCATGAGGCCCCTCGATACCTCCTCATCGGAGGTGTGTTATACCGACATGGGGTCAACACCATTCTTCATCGATGCCTCACCATTGACGAATATAATAGAGACTTGAATGATTTCCATAGTGGCGCTTGTGGTGGCCACCTCACAGGTATGTCCACTACCCAAAAAATCATTCAAACAAGATACTTTTGTCCCACATTGTTTCATGAATGCATCCATGCGATAAAGAGATGCAACAAATTCCAACTCTATGCCAAAAAAGCATGAGCTCCACCTTCTCTTCTATATCCAGTCATCACCATCGGCCCCCTCTACAAATGGGGAATAAAATTTATGACTTGCAATCCTCCATCTAGTAATGGAGACAAGTACATCATCGTGGTAGTGGATTACTTTACCAAATGCGCCAAATCCATCCCCACTTTCAACAATATCGCTAACACAACAACACATTTTTTCTTCAACTGCGTCATTACCCGTTTCAGAGTCCCACTACAATTAGTATCCAATCATGGTAAAAACTTTGAGAATGATATATTTGCATAAATCTCCTCAAATTTAGGCTTCTCCCATGATTTTTCCTCCCCATACTACCCTCATTTCAACGGACAGGCCGAGGCTGTCAACAAAGTCCTCAAAACCATGCTACAACGTACCTTCAACAAACATAAGACCAACTAGCATCATATGTTTTTTTCAACATTATGGTCTTATCGCACGATAGTCAAAACTACCTCTGATTTTACACCATTCGACCTCATGCATGGGATCGAAGCCACCCTCCCTATCGAGAGTGAAATTCACATGTTACACACTAACATCGAGATATTACCTAACACTGCTCCAATGGAGCAGCGCTTTCTGACATCAGAGTCATTGGATGAAGATCATTGATATTCATCACAAAACAACCAGGAAGCTAAAAAATGATACAAATCCACCTTCGACTGCCATGTCAACCTTCATTCATTCAACGAATGAGATCTCTTCCTAGCTTACGATATTGCTCACGATACTATCGGCCATGGGAAATTTGAGTCAATATTCCATGGACCCTACATTGTCCAGCACTTCCTCACTAAATGTGCATACATCGTGGTCTCTCCAAAAGGATATCCTCTTAAAGAACCCATCAACGGGTTGTACTTAAAGAATTTTTATGCCTGAGCATAAAAATTCTACATTAGGATTTTTCTTTGTACACATTTGTAGTGTTTTTAGTCTTCATTTTTTCCACTGCTCCTCATGTCTGATCTACCATCCATGTTATTGACAGATGCATCCCTCATCAACCTCCCACATCGGTTATGCTGACGGTGCTAGCCGTTGGAAATAGAATCTGACTTCAGCCACTTGGACCCTCTATACCCCCTCACATAAAATGCTCCACTCCAAAGGCATATGATTGGTCTCATCCACCAACAACCAAGTAGAATATGTTGTCTTTGTTGCTCTCCTCATTGAGGCCAGTCATCACCACATTCGGCAACTTATCATTTTATTAGATTCCCAGCTTATCATCCTGCAACTCAACAATGTGTATCATGTCCGCGATCCTTTCCTCTTTTTCAAATACCTGCAAGTTAGACTCTTATCTTGCAACNACTGCCTCACTAAAGGAACATACACCCTAGCCTCTTCAAAAGGATATACTCTCAAAGAACCCATTAACAGGTTGTGCTTAAAGAAATTTTACGCTTGAGCGTAGCAATTCTACCTTAGGATTTTTCTTTGTACACATTTGTAGAGTTTTTAGTATTCTTTTTTTCGACCGCTCCTCATGTTTGATCTACCATTCTTGTTATTAATAGATGCATCCCCCATCAGCCTCCCACATCGGTTACACTGACGGTGCTAGCCATTGGACACAGAATCTTTCTTTGGCCGCTTGGGCCCTCTATACCCCCTCACATGAAATGCTCCACTCCAATGGCATATGTTTGGTCTAATCCACCAACAACCAAGTAGAATATGTCATCGTTGTTGGCCTGCTCACCGAGGCCAGTCATTGCCACATTCGTCACCTTATCATTTTATTATATTCCCATATTGTCGTCCTGCAACTCAACAATGTGTATTGTCTCTGTGATCCTTGCCTCTTTCGCAAATACCTGCAAGTTAGACCCGCATCTCGCAACTTGGATTCAATCACATTTACACATATTCTAAAACAATTTAATCAAATAGAAGATAAAATGGCTAACCTAGTGTTACATTGGCATTTATCACATCAAAAGATCATCACATATACATAATCATCATACATCTATCACAACATATATATTATACATCAAAACATCAAGACATAAAATGAGCCACCAATATGTGTCCATATATATATATATATATATATATATATATATCCTCAATAATGTCATAAATTTTTACAATATAGATTGCCCAGAGGCCAGTGTGTCCCCTCACCCCTATAGTTACAAAATGGGTACCCCCTATCCTATACAAAATGAGTATCAACTACCCTATACAAAATGGGCTCACAAGCCTATACAAGTACAAAACCCAACACTCGTGGTGCCCCTAGAGATTCCCCCCTAGGTCCTCTGTCAGCTGGAGGTGCCCCACCGTCTAGGGGTTCTCCAAGTATAGGGGGCATTCGACCAATCATCGCTACCCCCGCTACAACTACTTGGTGGATCAAAGTATGCCACTCTGCCGACACACCCACACACTACTCCAGGACCCTCTCATACTATATGTGGGCCCACATACCCTCTGGAACATCCTATAGAACCTCCTAGAACCATCGACGAAGGTCCTCCATCCCCCCTCCGAACTCTTCCTGTGGCTCACGTGTTGGTCCAGCACCAACATCATCTCGCCTATGCCTTTGTCTTACTCGCAGCTCTTCTCCCAGCGATCGCACTAGTCCTTGGTGAGCTAACTCCTCGACCATAACAGCCTCATGGACCCACATCTGCAAACACAAACACTAAAGGTAGATTCAACATCCATATATACATAATCATATGCTATGCAATCAAAATCACAAAACATAAATACACAAACATACCTCTTTGATGACAAACCTTCCGGGAAGGCAACATCATGTCAAGATCTTGTCGATATCCCATACCACCATATAGGTACCGTAGTATCACCTGTGTCATATGACACCACATGTGTGCCATAGTGGTCGTGAATTAATGGCCACACTCTCCTCCCCCATTTTGTTACAGCACATAGGCCCACCGCATCAGACCTGGCTCACTTGTCCTTGAAGGTGCCAACAAAATCCTAGGGTGAGAAAGGGGCACCCTCTCCAAAAACCAAGCCACAAGGATCAACCCAAACTTAAAGTCATCAGAGTCGATGGTCGGACACCGATGAATCTACCCCATCATCCTGGAGTGCAACATCAACCCCCAGGAAAAATGGTCTCCATCCAGAACCCTCTCCACGATCCTCAGTTGACCTCTTGTGATTCATTTAGTCGCCAAGGATCCATAGATCCTAACT
>JASDQU010412952.1:0-10670 GCA_032191745.1 Picea mariana
ATCATCATCTCTAACATATAAATCAAGTAGATTTGTTATAAATGTCCTTAGAACAGTATAATTCATCATATGCAAAGTTCTAGATGATTTTCTATCAATGTTGATATAACACGTATAGATTATTAAATGATTTTCTATCAATGTCCTTAGAACTAATAAAAATCAAGTAGATTTACTATCAATGTTCTTAGAAAAAAATTAATTCATTATCTACAAAGTTTAAGATGAATTGCAATCAATTTCTTTAGAACAAGTAAAATCATCATTTGTAAAGTTAAAGATGATTTGTTATCAATGTACTTAGAACAAGTATGATTCTAAGTTTCCTTTTATGTAATACATCAAATAATTTCAAAGTTCCTATATTTATGACAAAGGAAACGCTTCGTTAGATTTTTTTTTAAAACATGGAAAAAACTTTCTTTGTGTAATGTGTCGAACATAAAGCAACATTGTCATGTGAAAAACATAACCCAATGTTGCAATCTAACAAACAAAATCAGATGTTACAACATGAGGAACATAATAATGTTGCAATGTGACGAACACAACCCTATCGTCGCAATGTGATGAGCATAGCTCTGTCATCGCAATGTGACGAACATTGTAGTGTCACATTTTGACAAACATAGTAACATCGCAATGTTACAAACATACCCATATTGTCACAATGTGACAAACGTAGCCCCATTGTTGCAATGTGACGCACATTTATTATTGTTGCAATGTGACGACATAGCCTCGTCATTGCAATGTGATAATCATTTCCTCCTCGTTTGTGATGAACATAGTAATGTTGCAATGTGATGAACATAGCCCTATCATCACAATGTGATGAACATAGCTCTGTCATCGCAATGTGACGAACATAGCCATATTCTTGCAATGTGATAAACATTATAGTCACATTTTGACAAACATAGTAATATCGCAATATTACGAACATAGCCATATTGTCACAATGTGACAAACATAGCCCTGCCATTGCAATGTGACAAAATTTATTATTGTCACATTGTGACGAATATAGCCTCGTCATTGCAATGTTAAACATTGCATCCTTGTTTGTGATGAACATAGCACCATTGTCGCAATGTGATGAACATAGCCATATTGTGGCAATGTGACGAACATTGTAGTCTCACATTTTGACAAACATAGTAACATCGCAATGTTTCAAACATAGCCATATTATCACAATGTGACAAACGTCATTTCCTCCTCGTTTGTGATGAACATAGTAATGTTGCAATGTGATGAACATAGCCCTATCATCACAATGTGATGAACATAGCTCTGTCATCGCAATGTGACGAACATAGCCATATTCTTGCAATGTGATAAACATTATAGTCACATTTTGACAAACATAGTAATATCGCAATATTACGAACATAGCCATATTGTCACAATGTGACAAACATAGCCCTGCCATTGCAATGTGACAAAATTTATTATTGTCACATTGTGACGAATATAGCCTCGTCATTGCAATGTTAAACATTGCATCCTTGTTTGTGATGAACATAGCACCATTGTCGCAATGTGATGAACATAGCCATATTGTGGCAATGTGACGAACATTGTAGTCTCACATTTTGACAAACATAGTAACATCGCAATGTTTCAAACATAGCCATATTATCACAATGTGACAAACGTAGCCCCGACGTCGCAATGTGACGAACTATAATTATTGTCACAACGTGATGAATATAGCCTCGTCATTGTAATGAGATAAACATTGCCTCCTCGTTGGTGATGAACATAGGCTTGTCGTCGCAATGTGATTAACATAGCCATATTGTCGCAAGGTAAGTAACATAGCCATATTGTTGCAATGTGATGATCATAGTAACATCACATTTTGACAAACATAGTAACGTCACAATGTTACAAAGATATCCCTTTCATCACAATGTGACAAACATAGCCCCGTCGTCTCAATGTGATGGACATTTATTATTTTCACAATGTGATGAATATATCCTCGTCATCACAATGCTACGAACATTGCCTCATCATCTGTGACAAACATAGTAATGTCACAATGTTACAAACATAGCTCTATTGTCGCAATGTGACAAACGTAGCCCAACCATCACAATGTGATGAACATTGCCTCGTACGTGATGAACATAACCCCATATTCGTAATGTGATGAACATAACCATATTATCACAATGTGACGATCATAGTAGCATCATATTTTGACAAACACAATAATGTCGCAATGTTATGAATATATCCTTATTATCATAATGTGACAAACATAGCCCCACTGTCACAATGTGATGGACATTTATTGTTATCACAATGTGATGAATATATCCTCGTCATCGCAATGTGATGAACATTGCCTCATCGTTTTTGATGAGCATAGCCTTGTTGTTGCAATGTGACGAACATAACCATATTGTCACAATGTGATGATCATAGTAGCATCACATTTTTACAAACACAGTAACATTGCAATGTTACGAACATAGCCCTATTGTCGCAATGTGACAAACATAACCCAATGTGAAAAAAATAACCCAATGTTACAAACATGGCCCTATCGTCACAACGTGTTGAACATTTCCTAATGTCGCAATGTGACAACCATATCCCTTTCATTGCAATGTAACAAAAATAAATGATCATTGCAATGTGTCGAACATAGCCCTATCGTCGCAATATGACAAGCATATCCTCACGTTGCAATGCAACGCACATTTCCTATCGTCACATTGTCATAGACATTTCCAAACGTCACAATGGGATGAACATAACAAATTCAACATTGTCGTAATGTGATGTACTCAACCCAATGTGGTAATGTGACGTACATAAACCAACATTGCAATGAGACAAACATTTCGCGATGTCACAATGTGACAAACATTACCCATTGTTGGACTGTGACAAACTTATTCCAATGCCATAATGTGAAAAACAAAAACCCTTTGTCATAATTTGATGACCATAACCTTACAATGTCATGTGACAAATAAAATTTGATGTCACAATGTGACAAACGAAACCCAATTTCAGCCATGGGCATGGTCAACCATAATAAACCCCGGTCAACCATGGTGAAGGACAAACATGATCAACCATAGTCAACATTTCCTTCCCAAAGTCGACCAAGATCTATCAAAGTTAACCATGGTCATCATCAGTTAATGTATTAATGTATTAATACTTTAATAATGTATCATTAATGTATTACTACTTTAATAATGTATTTATTAAATTATTAGTACTTTATTAATGTATTAATAATTCAATGTAATGTATTAATACTTTAATGTTTACATTGCATAAATGTAATAATTTATTATTAATGTATTAATATTTTAATAATTTATTACTAACTTCATAAAGGTCAATGTATTACTACTTTATTAATGTATTACTTTATCATTGTATTAATATTTTATTAATTTGTATTAATATTTTAGTAATGTATGTATTAATGCATCTATTGTATTATATGTATCAAATGTATTTTTTTGTAACAACCAAGCCAAACACCAAATTGGTGTATGAGGACCCCTTTTTTGTGGGACAAGGAATCCCCCTTCGCGCAAAAATTTGACTGCTAAAGTCTACGAAGGTATACATACCCTACCCCCCCTTTGGATTTGAACTTGTGACCTCTTAGAAGGAAACACGTGTACTTAACCATTAGGCCCACTCATGTTGTATTATTAATGTATTACTATTTCAATAATTTATTTGTAAGGTATTAATAAATTAATAATTTTTTACTAAATACATTAAGGTCCACGTATTTTTCTTTTCCATGGAAAAAAGTGTAATTCTATTCATCCAAAGAGATCTAGAAAAAAAACCCCAAAGGGACACAAAAGATGGCTAATAATCTCCAAAGAAAATACAAATAAGATCTGGGAATAACCCCAAATAGGCTGAAGAGAAGCGCGGATAAAGAAATCTCACCACATAAATAACCCCAAAAAATAAATCCCAAAAGAACCCTGGTGTTCGAATGGACCAGGTCAGAGTGGTATGAAAACCCTCACATCAGCAGAACCAGAAAGCAACAACATCATTGAAGACCTTGACCCAAAAAACACTAGCGAGAAATATGACTAGAAGGTGTACGCCCTCTCAAAGGACCTCAAAGTGTTGCACCCCACACCACATGCCCAAGGATAGGACCTCAAAGCTTTGGAAAAACCCTTTCCTGATAGGAGGAAAATACATCAACGACCACCAAAAGGAACCTGATCCGAGCATACATCAAACCCTGAACAAACCAATGAAACCAGAGAGAGGAACTGCAAACGAGGAGAGGTACAAAGAAGAAGATCCAAACACCAAGGCCCAAACCTAGATCCACACACTCACGAATGTTGATCCGCCACATGATTATGAAAGAAAGAGAACCCATAGACACCCTTGCTGAGAGTAGATAAAAATTAATCCTCCAGAGAGAACCCAAAGGCGAGATAGACCAGGTATGAGTGGCATACAAACCTCTCAAGAAAAAGAGAGGGTCAAAAAATTTTGTGCCCTGGCTGTTAAAAGTCTAAAACTTGGCACTCAAACTTTGAGGCCAGGAACATGGAGCCCTTGGTATGCATCAAACCCTAACAGAGGCCCTAAAACTAGAAAGGGAGGTCGGATGGAGACACATCAAATGCCTGCAAGAGAAAATAAGAAGCCTCTTGGTGAAAAATCCGACGGAGCAGAGGTAGAATTAAGATGACCAAGAACGAGCACATAAAACATTACCACCACCCAAAGGAGCACCATATTGGGGCAAGAAAAACTTGATCTGAGTAATATGTGAGATCTGAGGCACTCTTACTGCTTCACCAGAAGAATAACACCAACAAAAGACAGACCACCGTCTCCATCACTCGATCTGCGCAAACATAAGCCATAGATAACACTCCCCGTAGAGAAAACCCTGAGGAAGATGCCACAACGAGGGATGAGAGCCTTGGATATGATGGCTACATTAGCGAAGGTGATAGATGACCCATCGCCAAGAACATAGACAGGAAGCTTCGCACGTCGACTTCAGGAAAAAAAATAAGAGAAAGCGAGGGGTCTGCGGCCAGGGAAACCCTAGCCGCAGACCCCCGATCTATCCAGGATATTGAAAACCTTCATTAAGGTCAACATATTACTATTTATCAATGTTTTATTAAAATATTACTTTATTAGTGCATTAATACTTTAACACTGTATTAATTAATAATGTATTAATACTTTAATCGATACATTAGTACATCAATGTATCATTACATTATTAATGTGATGATCAAAGTAACGTCACATTTTGACAAACATAGTAACATTGCAATGTTACGGACATAGCCCTATCATCCCAATGTGACAAACATAACCCAATGTTACGAACAAATCCCTATCGTCGCAATGTGTCGAACATTTCTTAATTTCACAATGTGATGACCATATCCCTTTTGTTGCAATGCGACTAACATAAACGATCATTGCAATGTGTCAAACATAGCCCTATCGTCGCAATCTGACAAACATATCCGTGTGGTGCAATGCGACACACATATCATGTCATTGCATTGTCATAGACATTTACAAACGTCACAATGGGACGAACATAATCCATTGTCACAAAGTGATGTACTCAACCCAATGTGGTAATGTGACAAACATAGACCAACATTGCAATGAGACGAACATTTCCCGATGTTGCAATGCGATGAACATAACCCACTGTTGGACTATGACAAACCTATTTCAACACCATAATGTGACAAACAAAAACCCTTCGTCATGATTTGATGACCATAACCTTATGATGTCATGTGATGAACAAAAGTTGATATCACAATGTGACGAACAAAACCTGATTTCGACCATGGGCATGGCAAACGACAATAAACCCATGCCAAAAATGGTGAAGGAAAACCATGATCAACCATAGTCAACCTTTCCTTCCCAAAGTCGGCCAAGGTCTACCAAAGTTAACCATGATCATCATCAACTAATCTATTAATGCATTAATACTTTAATAATGTACCATTATTGTATTACTACTTTAATAATGTATTTATTAAGTTATTCGTACTTTAATAATGTATTTATTTATGTATTAATACTTTAATTTTTACATTACATTAATGTAATAATTTATTATTAACTTATTAATATTTTAATAATGTATTACTAACCTCTTGGTATACTGGGGAAATTGGCAACTCGCAGTTCTCGCAAGAATGGAGCACAAGTAAATAAGGGTGAGAATTGAACTTGAGACCTCTTTTACACATTTCCTTCCATTTACACGGCACTTGCCAATCGGTCTACACCCCTGTGGGCATGTATTAATACTTTATTAATTAATATTGTATAATTGTATTAATTAATTAATATATGTACTTATTTAATTAATACATTACGGTATGCATTAATGTATTTATATCATTCATAATCATGGCCATAAGAAACCATGATCATGGTCAACCATAATCAACCATGGTCATTTTCAATAAATGTATTAATTTTTTTTTGTATCTAGGGGAATCGGTAATGGCAGCGGTGTCTGGCTCGCGTGACATTGGGTCGAATCCCGTCGGCTACCTTATAACCGCTAGGGAGAACCACACTGTTCACAAGCCTGGCCTCCAGATAAGACAAGGTTTGAACTCGTGACCTGCTTAGCAGCACGTCCGCTGGCCACTAGACCACACCCCTGCGGGCCATGTATTAATACTTTAATAATGCATTTTTAATGTATTACTACTTTATTAATGTTTTATTAATGTATTACTCAATTAGTGTATTAATAAGGCTGCATTGTATTAATTAATAATGTATTAATGTATGAATACTTTAATTGATACATTAATACATTAATGTATCAATTAATCAGTGAATGTATAGGTTTATGCAATAATACATTAATATTGTAATAATAATTTAATATGTTACATTATACATTAATGTATTAGTGCTTTAATTTATACATTAGAGTAATGTAATAATGTATTATTAAATACATTAGATATCAATCATTAATACATTAATGTAATGTATCAATTAATTAATACATTACAATCTATACTAATGTAAATTCATACTTTAATTAATACATTATTATTATACATTACATTAATGTCATACATTACATTAATTTAATAGATCATTAATTTATATACATCAACATATTAGTAATTTATACTAATGTAAATTCATACTTTAATTAATACATTATTATTATACATTACATTAATGTCATACATTACATTAATTTAATAGATCATTAATTTATATACATCAACATATTAGTGTATTCTTAATACATTATTATTATATATTATATTAATAGAATAATTAATTAATATATTAATTATATATTAATAAATTAATGATTGTTGATCAACTAGCAACAACTAATTTATAAAAATGATTGAAGTTATTAATTTAGAAAAATGAAAAATTGCACCTCTCAATTACTATAAAAGTAATTATTGCTAATCAATATAATAAAGTAAAATTTATAATTCATATTTTATAAAAATTCAATTTTAATTTTTATTTATTTCTTATAATTTTTTGTTTATATTAAATAAATAAATAATATAAAATAACTACAAAATATGAAAATAATTACATAATTAAAATTTAATTGGAAACTTTTTTATAACCATCAAATAAACGTTGAATTGCCAACAGAGATATTGACTCATAAATGAGCATTATACATGATCAATCATGCATATTCTCTTCCACAGTAACCATCCAACTCCAAACTATTTGATCATCTCACTCTGTTCGAAGGAATGCATGAGGTAAAGAGAATAATTTGCAATTGTGACAATACATTAACCATCATTGCATTATCACTTACAAATTACAAATATGAGATATCTCATCTCGGACAAACTACAAAATTTAAATTAAAGATATATCATTCTTAGATGAATTACAAATGAAAAAAAAAAAGCATTATTTAATTTCAAAATAATTTATAAATTTGAAAATAAAAATATTTGATTCCATAATAAATTATAAATTTATTGAAGATTTTTAAGATATTTCAAAATAAATTACAATTATCAAAATAAAGATATTTAATTTGAAGACAAGTTACAAATCTCCAAATAAATATATTTATTTAAAAAAAATTACAAATGAAAAAATAAAGATTTAAAGATATTTAATTGTAAAACAAATTACAAATGTAAAAAAAATATATTTAATTATGGGACAATCAATCTAAAAATGATTCTATAAAAGGAAAAATTTCACAATATCTCATCCAACTTTGCCTAGTAAAAAAATTTGTATTCTTTATCATTAAATCCAATTTATTTGAAAATGTTCTTATAAAATTGAACCATACTTAGTAAAATCACTATGTATTCTTATCATTAAATCTAATCTATTTGAAAACAATTTTTTAATAATTTATGTATACATGAATTTATCATTAAATCTAATATACTTTAAAATAATTTTTGATTAACTTATATATACATGAATTATAAAATCATTTAATATTTTTAATTGACAAATATAAATTAAAACACAAATTTTCATTAATTTATATGTACATCGATTATAAAATCATTTAATATTTTCAATTGAAAAATACAAATTAAACTTTAATATATTTATATGTATAAAAGTTACAAAATTATTAAATATATTTTTTTTAAATAACTATATATCTTAAAATAATATCATAATTTTAGTTTTTAAAATTCTTCATAAAATAATATCATAATCTTAATTTATAAATTAAACATTAATTTATTACAAAATTATTTAATATAATTTTTTTAAAACAATTATATATCTATCTATCCTACAATAATATTATAATCTTAGTTGTTTTTAGGATTCTTCATAAAATAATATCATAATCTTAATTTTTTAAGATTCTTCATGCATGATGTTTCATAAACACAAATATTTATAAATTTTATATAATTTTAATTTTTTTAAAACTCTTCATCCTTTATATTTTATAAACAAAAATTATTATTTTTATAAATTTTCATTGACTTTTTCAATTTCTATATATTTACTTACTTTTTCAATTTATATATTATGTAATAATTATTTATTTTATATATTTACTTTTTTTTCAATTTATATATTATGTAATAATTATTTAATACTTATTTCATTTATTTTTTTCATACAAAATAATTTTGTTTTTTACATCTTCAATGGCGTTATGCTGGAAAATAAATAAATAAGTAAATGTGATGCATGGGTTATTACCAACTTTTAGTTCGGATTTACTGTCGTTGTGTCTTCCATCTAATTCAAGGCAGTCCAGGAATCGACACCGTAAATATCCTACTTTCATTCGAGCTTCCTCGGCATCTAATGAATTTTAGCTATGATCTTGCAAACAAGAAATTAACATTTGAATAAAATGTTATGACTATGTTACCATAAATGAGGAACTGGAAATGGAAAGCATATTCTGGAGGCTTGGCACATAAGAAAGGAGAAAGGAATATGTTAATTTGGGAGCAATTTTTTTTTTCGAGTTTTGCTTTTTAGGAAAAAAGAAATGAATTTGAATCTGGTCAAATTTTTAGGGGTGGTCTGAGTTTCGCATGGATCAAAGTTCCATGCATTTTAGAACCTTAACTTAAGGGTTTTGCCCCATTTTAAACCAATCCAAATGTTTAGAAAATCGATCAGAGTTATAGATTGGCAGAAAATTTAAAACTGCCAAGAATTTTGCCTCATTTTAAACCAACCCAGATAGTTAAAAAATCAATCAAAGCTCTGGATTGACCAAAAAATTAAAAACAGATCGTCGAAAAACCTCTAGAAAAAGTAACTCGAAAAGGAAAATTTCTCCTGAATTAACCCACTCCCATAAGAAACGAGGGGACTCAAGGATACTCTAGAGGTTACAATGAGAGAAGAAAAGTACGACCTTGCAAGAGTAGTTAGCAGTTTATCGGTCACATTTAACTTCTAGATGATGTTTATGTGTCACATTTAACTTAAATTGCTCTGTGATGAAAAATAGGTAGATTGAATGGAAGTTTTGAGATATCACACGCTCTTTGTTGCGTTTGTGAAATGCAGGAGGGAGGGTTTTGGTTGCAGCAGAGCCACCATTAATTTCCCCGCAAAAGGAATCTCTTTTATGGGCACTGCCGTGTCTTGAATATCCAGTGTATCACGAAGATAAATACATATATATTGATATACTGAAAAGGATAAATACATATATATCGATATCCTGAAACCTGTAATTTAAATTTAGTAAAGATTTTTTAAAAACCACTAAAAAAAATTACATAATTCAAACACAGTAAATATTTTAATCTACCAAAGTGCACTAAGACTGAAGAAGCTACAATAAGGATTTAAATTGAATAATTTAAGTAAAGCAAGGATTTGTTTTAACAACCAAATATTTGCATAATTAAAACACACTGAAGGATTTTTTGAAGCTACTGAAGTGCAATAAAATGAAGCTATTGTAAGGATTTTTTTTAAAGCTGCATAAACTATTTGTGCGCAATTGAATCTGCAATTTCATTGGATTTCAAAGTCAATTTCAGCTAAAAATGATATACGTAAATCCATATGAGCAAATAATAAAATAATTGTAACGTTCCCCATTATCCTATTACTTTAGGACTTTTGGGAAAGAGGCAAATGGCATTGGATTGAAATTTGCTTCAAAAAAA
>JASDQU010412954.1:0-10415 GCA_032191745.1 Picea mariana
TATTGATATAATATTAATATATTAATAATTAATATCCATATTTTCTTTTTTATTTATTGATATAATAAATATAATTAAATAAATACCATAACCCTAATAAATAATTAGTGGTTAATTTAATATAACTACTCATTTCATTTTTACTAAAGTAAAACAATTTAAAAGAAAAGCTCCTCCTAGTTACTATTAATGTTGAATTGCTTATGGAATGATGGAGAGTATGCAACAGTAATAGCATTACTATTAATGTTGAATTGCTTATGGAATGATGGAGAGTATGCAACAGTAATAGCATGAACACTGATTAATTTAAATTTGAATTGGCTTAACCCTAACCCTAATGACAAATAACTAATGTATTTTTAATACAAAATTCAAAAAGTTTCATGTCATTATGAGATATATTTTCAATTTATTGAATCTGATAAGGTTTTGAGTATGCAAAGCATGCAAACGAATTAATAAATCTCATAAAATGAAAATATTTTAAATTTGAATATTTTAAATTTGAATTGGCTTAACCCTAACCCTAATGACTAATAACTAATGTATTTTTAACACAAAATTCAATGTATTTTTAACACAAAATTCAAAACGTTTCATGTCATTATGAGATATATGACTGTGTAAATCTACTGTATAAATCGAATGTGTAAATCTACGAGCAGGGAGCCAAGGACACTCACTCGAAGCTCGACGAAAAAGCTCAAAATAAAACAACTTTTTTTCCTGTTGATGAAAATACATAAGCAAAGCTTAAAATACAATAATGAAATTTTTTTTACAGATGTTACCTGGCCTACAATAATGCAAATTTTTTTACAGATGTTGCCTGGCCTGGATTGATGGTTTTGTTTGATATGCTTCTTCCCAGTGTAATATGTTATATCGAAACAATAACAGTTCTATTCATTGTGCTAGAAATAAATATAATCTAAAACTGCGCTCGCATGCAATATGGTAAAACTGGAATGGCTATATGCACGAATCGAATCGAGAGAACTCGCGCACATGCAATATGCACGAATCGAATATAGTAGATTGACAAAGGAAGGCAACCCACTCAAACATAACTTTTACCGCAAAAAAAATCCCAAAACTATATATCGATAAAACTATGTCTGAAATCGATAAAACTATGTAAATCGACTGTGTAATCTATTGTAAATCGACTGTGTAAATCTAATGTATAAATCGAATGTGTAAATCTACGAGCAGGGAGCCAAGGACACTCACTCGAAGCTCGACGAAAAAGCTCAAAATACAACAACTTTTATTCCTGTTGATGAAAATACATAAGCAAAGCTTAAAATACAATAATGAAATTTTTTTTACAGATGTTACCTGGCCTACAATAATGCAAAATTTTTTACAGATGTTGCCTGGCCTGGATTGATGGTTTTGTTTGATACGGTTCTTGCCAGTGTAATATGTTATATCGAAACAATAATAGTTCTATTCATTGTGCTAGAAATACATATAATCTAAAACTGCGCTCGCATGCAATATGGTAAAACTGGAATGGCTATATGCACGAATCAATATGGTAAAAGTGGAATGGTTATATGCACGAATCGAATCGAGAGAACTCGCGTGCATGCAATATGCACGAATCGAATATAGTGGATTGACAAAGGCAGGCAACCCACTGAAACATAACTTTTACCACAAAAAAAAATCCCAAAACTATATATCGATAAAACTATGTCTGAAATTGATAAAACTATGTAAATCGACTGTGTAATCAACTGTAAATTGACTGTGGAAATCTACTGTATAAATCGAATGTGTGTAGGAGGTGAAACTGATTAGAAAATAGCTGATTAAACGTTTATGGGTAGGTCGTTCCATTAGAAGCGAATGTCTGCCCCCAACATGAAACAATTGTGTCCTCCCTCTGTATAATAGAAGTCGCAGCAAGCAACAATTCCGTCCTCCCTCTGTATAATAGAAGTCGCAGCAAGCAACAATTCTGGGAAAGAGAACAGGGAGAAATAATTGAAATGCTCCGATGAGGATTGAGCGTGACATTCATCATGCATCCAAATTAACCACGGTTGTGTTAATTGAAACACATGGCAACGCTTCACATCCATAAATTCTTTTTCATTGTTTACATTCCACTAATCACAGGTGTCAATTTATATTGTTTAAGATTAGATTAAGCTCGGGTGGCATTTGAAACGCATGTAAATGTGGCATCAACAGCGTGGCCTGGTAAGGAGAGAGAGCCAGGACACTCCACCTGATAACATATGGTTTAAATTATATTAAAGCTCCAGCATTTGAAACGCATAAAGCTCCAGCGTGTAAATGACGGCGTTCCACTTTCTTTCCATGCGAATATAACTACACGTGCTATCACTGTATAAAAATGATGGCGTTCCATGGCATTTGACTTCCTTTCCATGCGAATATAACTACACGTGCTATCACTGTAAAATGTTAAAAAACAGTAATGAATAAGTAAATGTTAAAATTGAAGTAATCTTATATGGATTTGCTAAATTATGATCCGTGGCAATTGAAAACTCAGTCTAGTAATTTTTTAATCATGTTTAGTAAAAGTGAAAAAGTAAACATGATAAACGTACGATTTTATAAATGCAAGGGAGTTAGGTCTTGCAATCTTATTCATTGATTTGGATGTAAGACGAAGAATATGCCAGCATCTTGAATTCCTGACCATCAGATTAAATTTAGTAATTAAAAGGATGATTAATCGTGCAATTCTGATAGGGGAGACGCCTATCGGCGTAATAACTTTTGTTTGTTGATGCTGGTAGTCTATTTACCTCAACACTGCAGATTGTTCACTGCTTACAGATTTTGTCTTTCTCAATTAATATAGATCTAAAAGACCTAATGAATTTAAATGGTTTTTTATTCATTTGAGCAAATGTTTTGTGACTATTCTTTCTTCTGGTGTACTAGTGTTACATGCAATGTCTTTTTATGGTATCAGTTGGTATTATGGAGAGTCATGGTATGCCAAAAGTAAGAGGAAGAACAATATTCATTTCATATTTTAAACAAAATTAGATAAAAAGCTTTTACATTGTAAATAGTTTTTCTACAATCCTCTCAAAACTCACAAGACATGATCCAAAACCCTTCCTTACTGGTAATCCTTATATCGATTGCATATTTTGTTCATCCAACTATCATGAGCAAAGTCAACCTTTAACTTTGCTCTACCTCTTTTAGATTGCCGAACTGAATTTGATTGCAGATTATGTCCATTCAACAGACATAGACATGAAGCAAAGTCAACCCTTAACTTTGCTCTATGTCTGTTGGATTGCCGAACTTAATTCTACTGCAGATTATGTCCATTCAACATACATAAACATAAAGCAAAGTCAATCGTTGACTTTGCTTCATGTCCATTGGACAGAATCAGCAATCTAAATAAGAATTACCTTAATAAATTACAATAATTTAATTGAAAAAAAAAAAAAACATTTTTCTCTCTGATATAAAGTAAATAGTTTGTTTTATTGAAAAATTAATGTAATAATTCTTTTTTATTAATGTTTTTATATATTATCATTTAAGTAAGTAATTTTGAAGAGTAAAGTGTAAATATGTTATGATTTGGATTTTTAAGTTGTTAAATTGTATGTTAAAATTAAAAATTTATTTCGAGCATTTTGACCAGAGAAACTGTGAAGACGAAACGAAATTTATTTGGATTCAGCAAAAAATTCGTCTCCACTGTCACAAGCTTTTGTAATGTCTTTTCGAATTGAGTTATTTTTTATACATTGTTCACATGGGTGCCTGCATCCGTCTCACCAACTCTCTCCGTTTCCACTGTCACAAGCTTTTGTAATGTCTTCTCAAATTGAGTTATTTTTTATACATTGTTCACATGGGTGCCTGCATCCATCTCACCAACTCTCTCCGTTTCCACTGTCACAAGCTTTTGTAATGTATTTTCAAATTGAGTTATTTTTTATACATTGTTCACATGGGTGCCTGCATCCATCTCACCAACTCTCTCCGTTTCCACTGTCACAAGCTTTTGTAATGTCTTTTCAAATTGAGTTATTTTTTATACATTGTTCACATGGGTGCATGCGTCCATCTCACCAACTCTCCCATATATTTATATGGATTTAAATTTGATTTTGATCCACAAAGCAATTAACTTCACAAACGTAGGCATTTTTTTATTAAATATGATCAATATTTTAAAAGGTTGGATGTGATATCATGCACTTAAAATATAAAATTGGTTACAAAAGTTTGAATCGAATTGCATGAGCAATGGTACCTTTTTCCCGTGTATTGCACACGGGATATAATATTACAAATGTTAAGACCGATGAAATTTGATAGTGAAAATATCGGTCATATAATATTATATAAACAGTCAAAGATGAATCGGATGAAAGAAAAACTTTCCCAAAGTCTTAAGGAAGAGGGGAAGTTAAAGTTGTAAATAAGAAAGTTGTACAATTTTAAAAAGTTATTTACATATATGTATAATACAATATTTTGTAATGTGTAATTTTATGTATTTGATAAAGGTTTTTGGCTTTGAGAGAATTTGTATAAAATAACTTGTAACTCAAAATTTAAAAGTGTAGATTCAATACATTGAGAAAGAATTTAAAAGTGTAGATTCAATACATTGAGAAAGAGAGTATACGTGTTTGAGAGGTTGAGAGCTGGTATAAAGAGGGGTTTTATCCTTTTTATACTATACATATATCTTTGCTTTGTAGGCATAATCAAAAGTTTAAGTTGGGCAAGTTTCAAAATCAAAATTAATAGTAGTGGCTGAAGCAGCATCACTAGAAGCTCCATTAAGTGACAACAAAAAAAAATTGAGAGAGATGTACTCAAATTGATCTATTTGGATGTGTGTGGGCCTATGTCTTCTTCATCTTAGATGTGCAAATAGATATGTTCACAACAATCAGGGTGTGAAGGGATGGAGGTAGCGGGAGAGGGGGAACAAGGTTCAACAAGGAGTTGGGCCTCAACAATAGTAAGCCCTACTCTATAATGGTGGGGGATAAAATTATTTGGAGTTGTTGGATGGAAACATGATTAATGGTTGATATTGATGCTCAAGATTCCTCAATGGTCCTTTGGGATTCTCTGTAAGAACTCCCTACCACTAACCGATAACTGGGAGAAGGGTAGTGGTGGCCTTTGTACTGCCATAACTTCAGCCCCACCCCAACAATGTGCTTACATTTGGGAATGGAAATGGATAGGGTGATCTTAAGTTTGTCTCCTCCCCATTGAGGGCATGTCACAAGGGTGGGATCGAGCTTGCACCAATCCAACCTTCAACTCCACATACTCACCCCTTCCTCACTTGCATTTTGATGATATGCATCTAAATAAAATATAAACATCCAAACAAATGTTATAAAGAAGTTTATATTGTCTTAGATGTAAAGTAGAAAGAAAACATAGACACAATTTTTATTTTCAATGGTTTCTTATTTTATTCTTGGAATTTGAGTATGATCATTTATATTGTAGCTTTTGTAGCTTCCCATAATATTTTCATCCTTTCTATACCTAATGTCGATGGTGGAAATGAGATGTAACCTCGTGTTAGAATGGAGATGATTTCTCTATTTTTTGTTGTTAATATTTGTTTTGTTTTGAATTTTTAAATGAGTTGTATGCTTAAGGATTGAAAATGCCATTATACAATCGTAATGTAGATTGGGGATTTATATCCAAGATGGAATATACAGACAACACACAAATGATTCATGTGTAAGTTTCTTGTGCAAATTCTACAACATTGTCAAAATCATCCTCTTTTCTTGAAAGCAATCGATCTATGTTTGAATTGTTTTGCAATTTGATTTAGATCATTGCGTCCAAGAGCATACTTTGTTCCTGAGACTACTCAATTAGATCATTGCATCTACAACTTGTTGGACTATGTATTTTAGATTTTCTTTTACAACTCTTTTGTATAGGTCATCGATATTTTAAATGGGTTGTCAAGTTTGATGCCTACATTGACAATTCATGGGAACATCACCATATTCAAATGGTTTTAATGTATGTGTATCTCATTCTACATATATAAATCTTACATGACTCTTGTGTAGTTTTATTTTGAAGTGTATGTTGCTACACTTCATATGCATGCATTGTAACCATTTGAATTCTAATATCTAATAGACTTTGGCATCAATATCTTTTCAGCATAGTTGTATATATTAAGAAATAGTGGTAGTGGAAGCATGCCATAGTTACTTATGACAAATTTCATTGCCGGTGTTTTTCCACACAAAGTGGTATCTACTAAGAAAGTATAGGAGCATGTCATAGTTATTATTTCAATTAAGAAGTTCCTATTAGAAGTTAATATGAAAATATTTAGAATTATACATGCAATACTTTCTTGTATAAAATGCTCCTCTGTATTTTCCTCTAACACTCTATATAAATGACTTTCGATTTTACCTTGTTTTTCCTCACTTTGTTTTCCAATTTGATTCAGATTCATTGTTATCACATGGAAAGTAGTTGTTCACTACATTTATTGAAGACAATACACACACATTTTCTATCTAAATTATCTATTTCAAAATCATTGTCAAGTTGAATAACAAGCCATCAAAAATTCATAAAAAATATCTCCATATTCAAATTATTTTGATGTACATATCTATCTCATTCTTTAGAACCTAATTACTGAAATGTAATAAAACTTGTTGTCACAGTAAAACCCTATATCATCTTATTAATGATTTTCAAGAAGGAATTCAATCTCCAATGCTCTTGATTATATATGTGTTCATTTATTTTTAATGAAAATCTACTTATAGAGATACATCAAACTCAATAGATTCATCTTACAACATTTATTGTCTACACCTTCTTAAATAATTATTAATTATATGACTTATAATAAGGATACACATTTCTATGCAATTATATCATTTATTTATTACAAATCATCCCTCACCTATTTATTCCCAAGTGACCTCATCCTTATTGTCTACACCTTGTTAAATAATTATTAATTATATGACTTATAATAAAGATACACATTTCTATGCAATTATATCATTTATTTATTACAAATCATCCCTCGCCTATTTATTCCCAAGTGACCTCATCCTTAGATAAGTTAGCACCATTTAATACTCGATATTCTTAATATTTTTAAAATACAAAGACTTTATTTTGTCTCCAAAATTCCTTAAGGTCATAGGTGTTATGGGACACATTTTTTTTCTTTTAACAAGAAATACGGGGTACATTCTGGAACTTCCCTTATCAGATATTTCATGTGCATAAGCCATTGTGTATCACAAAAGTTGTGGATAAAGGGCAAAGTTTCAAACAAAAAATTCAAGGCACTTATTAACCAATTTATTTATTTTGATTATAGGGAGAGGATAAAATATATTTAGGGAATGATATAATATATTTATGAAAAAATATTAAGTTATTTTGATTATTTTTACAAAGAGGATGTAATATATTCATGGGAATTTACTAAATTTTTAACATTTTTAATATAAGTATATTTAGTTCATTAAAAAAATGTAAATAAATATTCATTGAGATTTATTTTACTTAGAATTTAAAATATATGTAGAATTATATTTAAATGTAAAAATTAGAGTTAAACATTTTAATATGTTTTAAAAAAATGATTTTAAATGAATAAGATGTTTGTAATATATATAATTAGTAAAATTAGTGCCATGCTTAAATTCATTTATTAGTTTCTATGTATTTTAACTAATTAACATCATGCTTAAATTTACTTATTAGTTAAAATGTATCTTATTTTTTCACATATTTAGATAGGTTGTTATAGATTCAATGTGTAAGGAGCACTACCATAGAGTATATTAAGGTTAAATCCTGTTTTCGCCTTTTTTTTAAATATTATTTGTAATTGATTGTTTTTCCAAAATTTTAAAAAAAATATTAAAATAAAAATAATAAATATTATTAATCATTTTTTACTATATTTTTTTTTATAAAAAATATTAAAAAAAAAGAATTTTACTAACTCCTTTCTATTGTATCACTTTCTACGAGAACAGGTTGCAGAAAACAATACCAGAGTTGAGTATGTGGACACAAAAGAGCAAGTGGCAGACATCTTTACAAAACCACTTCCACGGGAAGCCTTTGAATATCTTCTCCAAAGACTTGGAGTTATTTCTACTCCAAAAATGAATTATTTTTGAATGCTTATCTTATATGTCTTAGATGTACACGAGGAAGCACCATAACATGACAATTTGTCAGGGGGAGCAGCCTCGGATAGAAATACACCTTTGCCATTAATGACAAAGGGGGGAGAGATTTATCAGATGCAGAGGACAGAGGCATGGTTCTAGGAGGAGTAGATTTATCAGATGCAGAGGATAGAGGCATGGTTCCAGGGGGAGAAGATTTATCAGATGGAGAGGGCAGAGGCATGGTTCCAGGGGGAGCAGATTTATCAGATGCAAAGGACAAAGGGATGGTTCTAGGGGGAGCATGAGTGATATGATTTCAGTATTTCATCAGAGTGTTGCCATTAATGCCAAAGGGGGAGATTGTTGATTAAGGTTGGTTGTCATTGATGTCAACCCTTGAAGAAAGCCCCGTAGCACAAAGGTTTGGGTAATGGACCCAATATTGTTTGATGTAAATATGACTCATTATTGTTTTTTCATGGTTGATAAGAAGTAAATGTGGATGAACTCCAAAGTGGTCCCCTTATGGTGAAATCCCTCATGGGAAGATGCTTTGTGGAGTAAAAGAACCCATGCTTAATTGCATAATAATGAGATGAAGGAAAGGGACTTTTTCAGGGAAAATATTCTAGATGGATAGTGCTTGTCATGCCATTTCCGGTGGTATGTGGAACTCCACATAATTCCTCACGGTTAGAGAGTTATGGCCATGAGAAGTTGGAGACCCCGGGTTTGGGTAATGGACCCAAGTTTGTTTGATGGGTAAAGGTATGAGTTATGATATATTTTCAGATAATACTATTCTATATGGATAGTACATGTCATGCCATTTCTGGTGGTATGTATAACATCACATAACTCCTCACGGTTTGAGAGTTATGGCCTTACGAAGTTGGAGGACCCTCATATGTCATCTAGAAGCCCCAAAAGGTCAAAGTAGTCAAAGTGGTTTAAGAAATTTTAAAAGGTAAATAATAAAGTGAAGTGATGAGTGTATTATAATTCAAAGTGAATACAAAATAAATTATTTCAATAACAAATTTAATGGAGAAATTAAAAGTGGACCCAACCTTAAAATAAGGAAAGTGGGCCAAGTGACCTAGAAGATGTTTTTAAGGAAGCTACTTGGAGAGTATAAATAAGAGGCAAGGCTCTCTGATTTGAATCACACTTGGGAATATTGAATATCTATATGTGTCTGAGGTAACCAAGGATGTCTAAAACAGAATTATGAGTGAAGGTGAAGAAAAGAAGGCCGAAATGCAAGGAAGGATAAATTCTTTTGATGGTGTTTTCTAAGGTATGTTATTTACAGATCATCTCACCATTTTCGCTATAATTTTTTTTCTATAATGTTTCAGACCGTAAAATTCCTATGAAAGTGAGAAAACATATCCAAGTATTTTTGGAAATTTTTTTAGCTTGTGGGTCGTTGTATTTTTGGAGTTACACTCTGTGGAAAACAGGGTTTGTGGCCAGTACTGAAACTAGTCAAAATCAAGTGTTTTGGGTAAAAACGTCATAAATTCTTCATAACAGATCCAAATTCAGTGAGACAAAATGTGTTGGTTAGGGTATAGTCTATAGTATTTTTTGTAACCGTTTCAGATCATTTCATCAATTTTTTTTGCAGAGCACGCTCTACAAGGTCACTCTTTAGAATAAGACAAAATTTAGCAAGGTATGCCATTTTTGCTATAACTCCTTTTTTGAGAGGTTCCAAGTAGTGACACTTGGAGGAATTGCATTAAACACACTGAAAAACATTGTGTATCAGTTTCATATCTTTATACATTACAGGTTCAAAGTTATGATTACTTCAAGTCAAGGTTGTTGACTAATCCAAAACTAGACATGTGAGACTAAATAAAAGTTTGATGAAAATGCTAGTCTCTTGTTTTTTTAAGTTAAGGAAGGTTTGCAGGAATGTGATCATATACACCAGGTATATTACAGAGCTACAAATCATATTTTGATGATGAAATTGATGAGGGATTTTGGTTGTGGTACATGTTGAGTACATGGTTGNGAGGTGTATAGTTGATGATGTTGGTACATATTGATGAGTCATAGTTGATGAGTAGTTGACACATGATTGGTACATACTTGGTACATGGTTGGATGCACTTGTTTATGGTACAGGTTGATTACAGGTTGGTGCATGGTTGATGCACTTGCTTATGGTACAGGTTGATTACAGGTTGAGGTACAGGTTGATGCATG
>JASDQU010412964.1:0-10414 GCA_032191745.1 Picea mariana
CAAGAACTATCCATCTAGGATATTTTCCCTGACAAATTCACTTTCCTTCATCTCATTATTCCATAATTAAGCATGGGTTATCTTACTCCACAAAGCGTCTTCCCGTGAGGGCTTTCACCATAAGGGGACCACTTTGGAGTTCATCCATATTTACTTCTTATCAACCATGACAAAAAAATAATGAGTCATATTTACATCAAACACTATTGGGTCCATTACCTAAAACTTTGTGCTACGGGTCTTTCTTCAAGGGTTGACATCAATGACAACCAACCTTAATCAACATATTTAACATATATTGATATCCATCTAGGTTTAGGGTGAGATATTTTGCATGCCTCTACTGCTTTTGTTGCGGTTTTTTCTTCATCATCTTGATCTTCTATAACAATTTCTATGCCCCAAACGAGTTTGAAGTCGACTTTATATTTTTTTCCATTTGATTCAACTTAGTTAAAGTTTCTTGTTTTTACTATCCTCGTTCTTCAACAACTTAGGAAATAAATGATTGGTTGAGCCAATAAAACTCAACCAATTCCATGTACTTGATGTCTCTGGATCTATAGAAGCTTGTGTTTAGGACCTAATTTACAAATTTCTCATCAATCTTCTCGGTATGGGTATGCCTTCTTTTGAATTTGACCACATTTTCATTAAATTTAATTTATTTTTTGATAGGCTTGACAAATCACCTATGTTACATGCTAGCAGCAACCATGGCTTTGACTTGGACTCTTGTCATTTTATTATTTGGGTCCAACCCTTTTGAATTCTCATAGAGTTTTTTCCTTCCATGATTAGTGATTTCTCCCCTCTTCCTGTCCCAAAAATTCTCCCACTTCGTACCCAAGAAAGAGCTCTTATACCACTTGTAGTAAACCTTGAGAAATATAAGAGAGAATAAACCATAAAACTTCACAAATAAACCTCTAAATATCTAAGATACCAAAGCATTCACCATGAACAACACAAGAATATAGAGAGAATAACCTTTAAGGTAGGGTAACACCATCAAATACTTATTATGGAAGGAATCATTCTACAAGCCATGATTTCTACAAAAAAATACAATCCAACACATATCCACTACAATGATACTTATGTGTATTTATACTTTCTTATGAGTATTCCTTGGGGTCTTATGCCAACTACCCCTTATTATTATATTCTTTCATTTTAATTACATAGTGGGTCTATTCCATTATAATGACCACATTTCATTCGTTATCCCCTTGGGTACCTCCCTAGGTACCCCATATTATCCTTCCTAGGTACAATACATAAAACAAACTGATAAAATACATGGCATGGTTGTTATTACTATTTACCTTCTTCATTTGAATCTTCTTCTACTGGAGTTTGTTCAAGTTCATCATCTTTATCTTCTATAACAATTTTAATGCCCCAAATGGCTTTGAAGATGGATTTATATTTTTTTCCCATTTGATTCAACTTAGTTAAAATTTCTTGCTGTTTGTATCCTTAGTCTTCAACAAATTAGGTAATAAAGGATCGGTTGAGCCAATACAACTTGACCAATTTCATGTACTTGATGTATCTGCATCTACAAAAACTTGTGTTTGGGACCTAACTTACAATTCCTCATCAATATTCTTGATAGGGGTACATATTCTTTTTTCTTTGACCACATTCTAATTACATTTAACCTCTTATTTGACAGTCTTGGCAAAGCACCAAATGGTATATGCTAGTTGTCGCCATGGCTTCATCCCAGGCTCTTATCATTTTCTTCTTTGGCTTCAGCCCTTTTGAATTCTCATGGGATTTTTTCCTTCCACACGTATCCCCCTATTGACTCTTTTTTCGTAGGTCCCTTGCTTCAACTCCATCTTTGAGCTATAAATATTTGTGGATATTCCTCTAGAACAATTTGTCGCAAAAAATATTACAAGTTTCTATAATCTATTATTCAACAATGTTTTACTTAAGACTCATATTTAATGTTACTAGCTTGATCTATGAAAAAAATACAAAAAACTAAAGCTGAAATGAAATAAGATATGAAAATAAGACACAAACAACATAATAAAATAAGATGTATATTGGGAAAACCCAATATAGTAAAAACCTAGCTAAAAGGTGAGGCCTATGTTTTTCTCTCTCTCTTAGTTATGAAATGAAAACACACTCACTATAGAGTTTCCATGGACATTTTGGCCGGTATGGCTACTATAGAACAATAAACAATACAATGAGAATGGAATCCTTTCCTTTCCTAGAGGCCTATTATTTAACATTGTTTGATAGACATTTAGGGTTATGGTTAGGGATTTTGCATGCTCCTACTGCTTCTATTGTAGTTTGTCCTTCATCATCTTGATCTTATTTAACAATTTATATGCTACAAATGGCTTTGAAGACTGATTCATATTTATTGTTCATTTGATTTAACTTAGTTAAAATTTCTTATTGTTTATGTCCTCGTCATTTAACAACTTAGAAAATGAATGATTTGTTGAGCCAATACAACTTGACCAATTTCATGTACTTGATGTCTCTTCATATGCAGAATCTTGGGACCTAATTTACAAATTCCTAATCAATCATCTCAATAGGGTTATGGCTTATTTTTCTTTTGACTACATTTTCAATAAATTCAAACTCTTCTTTGTTAGGCTTGACAAAGAACATATGTTACATGATAGCTACAAGCATAGCTTTGGCATAAATTCTTGTCATTTTCTTCTTTGGGTCCAACCCTTTTGAATTCTCACAGGATTTTTTCCTTCCATGCTTAACACCCTACTGAATGTTTTTTTCCTTGGTCCCTTTCTTAAACTATATCTTTGATATGTAAATTATCATAGGTATTCCAATAGAACTATTTCTAACAACAAAGCTTACAATTTTCTATAGTCTATTATTATGTAGTGTTTTAATTAAGACTCATATTTGATGTTACTAGCTTGATGCATGAAAATACTAAAAACAACTAAAGTTGTAATGAAATAAGCTAAGCAATTAACACACAAACCACATAAGAACACAAGATGTAACTTGGAAATACCTAGATAGAAGGTTAGGTCTATTCTTTTCTCTTTCTCTCATTTATGAAATGAAAACACAAAGAAAGGGGAACTCACTATGGAGTTGACATGGACATTGTGGAAAATATGGATATTATCAGAACAATAAACAATACAATAAAAACAAAACACCTTCCTTTCGTAGTGGCCTAGTATTTAACATATGTTGATATCCATCTAGGTTTAGGGTGAGATATTTTGCATGACCCTATTGCTTTTGTTGTGGTTTGTTCTTCATCGTCTTGATCTTCTATAACAATTTCTATGCCCCAAATGGGTTTGAGGTTGGCTTCATATTTTTTGTTCATTTGATTCAATTTAGTTAAATTTTATTGTTGTTGTTGTCCTCGTTCTTCAACAAATTAGGAAATGAATGATTGGTTGAGCCAATACAACTCGACCAATTTCATGTACTTGATGTCTCTACATCTGCAGAAGCTTGTGTTTGGGACCTACTTTACAAATTTATCATCAATATTCTTGGTAGGGGTATGCCTTCTTTTGAATTTGACCACATTTTCAATAAATTTAATCTATTTTTTGATAGGCTTGACAAATCACCTATGGTACATGCTAGCTGCAACCATGGCTTCGACTTGGACTCTTGTCATTTTATTATTTGGGTCCAACCCTTTTGAATTCTCATAGAGTTTTTTCCTTCCATGATTAGTGATTTTTTCCCTCTTCCTGCCCCAAAAATTCTCCCACTTCATACCCAAGAAAGAGCTGTGATACCACTTGTAGTAAACCATGAGATATATAAGAGAGAATAAACCATAAAACTTCACAAATAAACCTATAAATATCCAAGATACCAAAGCATTCACCATGAACAACACAAGAATATAGAGAGAAGAACCTTTAAGGTAGGGTAACACCATCAAATACTTATTATGGAAGGAATCATTCTACAAGTCATGCTTTCTACAAAAAAATACAATCCAACACATATCCAATACAATGATACTCATGTGTATTTATACTTTCTCATAAGTATTCCTTGGGGTCTTATGCCAACTACCCCTTATTATTATATTCTTTCCTTTTAATTACATAGTGGGTCTATTCCATTATAATGACCACATTACATTTTTTATCCCCTTGGGTACCTCCCTAGGTACCCCATATTATCCTCCCTAGGTACATTACATAAAAAAAATTGACAAAAGACATGGCATGGTTGTTATTATTGTTCACCTTCTTCATTTGAATCTTCTTCTACTGGAGTTTTTTCAAGTTCATCATCTTGATCTTCTATAACAATTTTAATGCCCCAAATGGCTTTGAAGATGGATTCATATTTTTTTCCATTTGATTCAACGTAGTTAAAATTTCTTGTTGTTTATATCCTCATTCTTCAACAACTTAGGTAATGAAGGATTGGCTGAGCCAATACAACTTGACTGATTTCATGTACTTGATGTCTCTGCATCTGCATAAACTTGTGTTTGGGACCTAATTTACAATTCCTCATCAATATTCTTGATAGGGGTACGTATTCGTTTTTCTTTGACCACATTTTAATTACACTTAACCTCTTCTTTGACAAGCTTGGCAAAGCGCCAAATGGTATATGCTAGTTGTAGCCATGACTTCATCCCAGACTCGTATCATTTTATTCTTTGGCTCTAGCCCTTTTGAATTCTCATGGGATTTTTTCCTTCCACACGTATCCCCCTACTGACTCTTTTTTCGTAGGTCCCTTGCTTCAACTCCATCTTTGAGATATAAATTTTTGTGGATATTCCACTAGAATAATTTTTCGCAAAACATATTACAAGTTTCTATAATTTAATATTCAATATTTACTTAAGACTCATATTTAATGTTACTAGTTTGATATATGACAAAAATACAAAAAACTAAAGCTAAAATGAAATAAGATATGAAAATAACACACAAAAAACATAATACCATAAGATGTATCTTGGGAAAACCCAATATAGGAAAAACTGAGCTAGAAGGTGAGGCCTATGCTTTTCTCTCTCTCTTAGTTATGAAATTCAAACACACTCACTATAGAGTTTCCATGGACATTTTGGTCGGTATGGCTACTATAGAACAATAAACAATACAATGAGAATGGAACCCTTTCCTTTCTTAGACGCCTAGTATTTAACATTGCTTGATAGACATTTAGGGTTAGGGTTAGGGATTTTTCATGCTCCTACTGCTTCTATTGTAGTTTTTACTTCATCATCTTGATCTTATTTAACAATTTATATGCTACAAATGGCTTTGAAAATGGATTCATATTTATTGTTCATTTGATTTAACTTAGTTAAAATTTCTTGTTGTTTATGTCCTCGTTATTTAACAACTTAGAAAATGAAAGATTTGTTGAGACAATAAAACTTGACCAATTTCATGTACTTGATGTCTGTGCATATGCATAAGCTTGGGACCTAATTTACAAATTCATAATCAATCATCTCAACAGGGCTATAACTTATTTTTCCTTTGACTACATTTTCAATAAATTCAAACTCTTCTTTGTTAGGCTTGAAAAAGCACATATGTTACATGATAGCTACAATCATAGATTTGGCATGGGTTCTTGTTATTTTGTTCTTTCGATCCAACCCTTTTGAATTCTCACAGGGTTTTTTCCTTCCATGCTTAACACCCCACTGAATGTTTTTTTCCTTGGTCCCTTTCTTAAACTATATCTTTGATATGTAAATTGTCATGGGTATTCCAATAGAACCATTTCTAACAACAAAGCTTACAAGTTTCTATAGTCTATTATTATGTAGTGTTTTACTTAAGACTCATATTTGATGTTACTAGCCTGATGCATGAAAATACTAAAAACAACTAAAGTTGTAATGAAATAAGCTAAACAAATAACACACAAACCACATAAGAACACAAGATGTAACTTGGAAAGACCTAGATAGAAGGTTAGGTCTATTCTTTTCTCTTTCTCTCATTTATGAAATGAAAACACAAAGAAAGGGGAACTCACTATGGAGTTGACATGGACATTGTGGACAATATGGATATTATCAGAACAATAAACGATACAATAAAAATGGAACCCCTTCCTTTCCTAGTGGCCTAGTATTTAACATATATTGATATCCATCTAGGTTCAGGGTGAGAGATTTTGCATGCCCCTACTGCTTTTGTTACGGTTTGTTCTTCATCGTCTTGATCTTCTATAACAATTTATATTCCCCAAACAGGTTTGAAGATGGCTTCATATTTTTTTTCCATTTGATTCAACTTAGTTAAACTTTCTTGTTGTTCCTATCCTCATTATTCAACAACTTAGGAAATAAATGATTGGTTTAGCCAATACAACTCGACCAATTTCATGTACTTGATGTCTTTGCATCTGCAGAAGCTTATGATTGGAACCTAATTTACAAATTTCTCATCAATCTTCTCGGTAGGGGTATGCCTTATTTTGAATTTGACCACATTTTCAATACATTTAATCTATTTTTTGATAGGCTTGAAAAATCACCTATGGTACATGCTAGCTGCAACCATGGCTTCAACTTCGGCTCTTGTCATTTTATTATTTGGGCCCAACCCTTTTGAATTCTCATAGATTTTTTTCCTTCCATGATTACTATTTGATCTATAAATTGTCGTGGATATTCCATTGGAACAATTTTTCACTATAGAGCTTAAACGTTTCTACAATCTATTATTATGCAGTGTTGTACTTAAGACTCAAATATATTGTTACTAGCTTGATGCATGAAAATACTGAAAATAACTAAAGCTAAAATGAAATAAGCTAACCAAATAACATGCAAACCACATAAGAACACATCATATACCTTGGGAAAATCTAATATGGGAAAAAATTAGCTAGAAGTTGAGGCCTATATTTTTTGTTCTTTGAGTTATGAAATGAAAACACAAAGAAAGGGGCACTAACTATGGATTTTCCATGGACATTGTGGCTAGTATGGCTACTATAGGATCAATAAAATATACAATAAGAATGAAACCCCTTCCTTTCCCAAGGACCTAGTATTTAAGATAGATTGATAACCATCTAGGGTTAGGGTTAGGGATTTTTCATGCCTCAACCCCTAATTAATGTCAGGGTTTTGGACCCTTTATAATATTTTGTAAGTTATTGTAAATGCTAGAATCAGGTTCCAAAAAGGAGGGAAACACTAACATGCATCAATATGATGTATGGTTCTGGGTTGAATCCTTGGAGGAATATTAAGAGATAGTCAGTTGATGGTTTACTTTCATAGGTATTGATTCGTCGAGAGGATTAAGAGAGTCGAACTTAAAAAAAATATTTTAATGCTAGGATGAGGTTTGAAAACGGAGGGAAAAACTACTCATGCATCAATGTGATGTGAAAATTCTACCCATGTATCAATGCTATGTAAGTTATTGTAAATGTTAGGAAGAGGTTCCAAAAACGAGGGAAACACTACCATGCATCAATGTTGTTTCACTTATTGATTGAATGGATCAAGATGAACCTATGACCATAATAAATCTCTCTAGATCAATTGAGCTAACCCTCTTGAGTGATAGATTTTATTTCCAATTATAAATTAAATTTAATAAAAATTAAATATAAATTATTAAAAATAAGTAAATGTATACCATGATTTAAGATCTGTTGGAGTTACTTCACACACACCTAGGATTTATTTTTCCTAAGCTTATTCCTTGTTTATTAGTCATAATTAGTCATTATCCAGTCTCCTATATTTTAAGGGAGAATATTCTCTTTCAGTTGATACTTCAATTTGACTAGTTGAGTTGAGTTTAGATGTTGCATTGCTTTTTCCACCATGCAACATTTGGATCATCACCAACTCACTACTCTTTTTTCAATCAGTTAACTGAAGACTAGTTGACTAGTTAACTCAGCTAGGTGGCAGTTCACTCCCGTAACTGCCTAAGAGACTAGACTAGGTGGCAGTTTACTCTTGTAACTACTGGTGTGTGTCCAGATCAATCTAGACCACCACTATGGCTCAATAGTTAGTCATGTATCCTATATCTATTGTAAATTATTCACTCTTTGAGTGTGGAATACGGTTAATGAGAATTCTTCCATTCTTTCTCTCCATCTTCTTCTTTCTCAAATTCTTTCTGCAAATCTGTGTATTATTGTTTAGCTAGATCTATTATATGCAGGTTCAACACATTTACATGGTATCAGAGCCGACGGATTGCTAAGCAAAAGCTACACCAAATTATTTTTGCAGGTACTGAAGATTGAAGAACACATAAAGATGGAACCTATGTTTTACTCACCAACAAGACTTCTCATGCCTCACAACTATTTGGAATGGAAGCCAAAAATTCTGCTTCATCTTATATGTAGAGGCTTGTAACAAATTACTATGGCAATGGAAGTAGAGCCTAATTCTGTTGATAATAAAAATTACTTTCTCAATAGACAAGATATGGCCATAGGATGTATCCTCTATTTTATTTCTCCTGAAATTCTCCATCAAGTATATGATGACTCACAAGAATTCACTCCAAATGATTTATGGAGCAGATTGGAGGCTTTATTTGAGAATATGGAAGAATGCATGCAAAATGTTGACAAGATAGAGAATGTAGAAAAGCCAATGGAAGATAAATCATCTTAGTTTGAAGAGCCTTCTACACAAGTATCTAAAAAAAATTGTATTCCATTAATTGAAGATGATGTCTACTCCATTTAAAATTTGTTTTCTGAAATTCATGTGGAAGATATATGGCATGCATCTCAGGAGTCACATGAAGATACTTTTCCATGCACAATGCATGCATCTCAGGAGACAAAAAGGGAGCCGCGCACATCAGACTCAATTCTTATATTTTTTGAGCAATATTTTCATAAACAAATTGGATATTTGAATTCCTCTCAGGAAAATATCCAATTTCAAAAAAACAAATTGTCCAAAACGGAGTCTGGGAACTGAAGTTATGATCATTTCAAAATCAACAAAATTTCAGCGTTTTTCCAGAAATGGTCGTACGGTTTTCAAAATTTCATCCAAAATTTATTTGGATATTATTCATTACAAGAAGATCAAGTGGATATGTGTGGAAATATCAATGATGCATATACTTCATCAGATCTATGCAGACATCTACATCTTCAACAAAATCTTCAAAGATCACAAACTTGCACAGTTGCGAGATCTCCTTGGAGTGAAGGACATGGTTGCTTAACAACTGTTTTTTGTTCCTTCTCATTTTTTATTTTATGCATTGTAATTTGAGGGGGGTTTTGTTCCCATGAGGTTTTCCCTCTTTCCTCTTTTAGTTCATTGTATATTTTGTATTTGGGTACTTAACATGGCCTCGTAGCCGAGACCCATTCTTTATTTTCACCATAGTGATGTTCAGGGGGGGTGTTAAGAACCAAATATCAATATAGCATAGAAGAACCTCAGAAAAAGTACTCAACGCCTTGAAAAAGAGATAATTGTAGATAATAAGCCTCTTCAAGGGGGCAACCTCCTTTTACCCCACTTAAATGTTCAAGTACAAGATGATTCAAAATGAAAATGTCTCCTTAGTATATATAGGAGACTAGGTGGTATAATTACAACTAATGGCCTAAAGACGACATAAATAAAATAACATTACTAATATAATATGCCCCAATTAAGGGGTAGTGAGCCAATATTAGGGCTTAACATGCCCATCCCCTTGAGAAAAGTGTTGTCTGCAACGCTTGATTAACTTTGGATGCTTCTGTATAAAAGACTCATCTTCCCAAGTGGAATCTTCAGCTGGTAGTTTCCTCCATTTAATGAGATACTCTAAAATGGATCTATTCCTCAGCTGGAGACTTCTTGTGTCAGTGATGGCTTCAGGCTCCAATATGATTTTTCCTTCCTCATCAAGTTCTGGCAATATAGTTTGAACTGGGATCTTGTCGCCTATAATCTTCTTTAAGCATGAAACATGGAAAACTGGGTGTACTCGTGAAGATGCATGCTACTCCAATTTGTATGCCATAGTACCAATCTTTTGCAACACTTTATAAGGGCCATAGTACTTTGGTGAAATTTATTATCATTCTTGGCTTGCTTGAGGGACATCTATTTGTATGGTTGTAGTCTTAAAAACACCCAATCCCCTACTTCAAAACTTCTTTCACTATGATGTTGATCTGCTTGTTGTTTCATGCAATTCTGTGCCATGGTCAGGCTGTACTTTAATATTTGGAGAACTTGTTGTTGATTCTCGATGTGATATTCCATTGCTTGAACCTTAGATTTTTCTTTTAGAGAAGAAGTGATGGAAGGAGGGTGGTATCCATAAAGTGCCATAAATGGTGTCATTTTTGTTGCAGTATGAAAGGAAGTGTTATACCACCATTCTGTCAAGGTTAACCATTTGAACCATTGTGTTTGTTTATCAGAGAC
>JASDQU010412978.1:0-10414 GCA_032191745.1 Picea mariana
TTAATTTTTAGAAAGGCGTCAGTCATTAAAAGGGAAGTAGAGGGAATAAAGGGACAACTAGGAGTAATTGTAGGAGTGTTTTTAGGATGGGTGAGGGAAATTGAAATTTAATTAAATTAAATGGTGGATTTTTGGTGCAACTAAGGGAATGGGTGACAAGTGTACAGGGGAGAGTAATTCCTAATTAATTAAAAAAAAAAAATGAATTAAATGTGCAAATGGTAAGTGGTCACTAAGACAAATTTCATAAAAGAAATGGTTGAGAGGAGGAATGGATCATGAAAGGTATGAGTAAAGATATGCTGCTGGAATTTCTTTGACTGATTTTACTTGTAAGAGTTGGGATACCCGGCTCACAAAAGAGACTAGTAGGTCGACCTTTCGATGTGAGCTGGGAGCTATATTTTTCTGGTTGTGTTTGTGCATGGCCCCTTTGCGACTCAAGGGACTAAGGGGCTAGAAGATTACTCCTAACATTGGCTGGAAGATACCGGTGAGGTATCAATGATTAGCAAGTGGGGGCAAGGAGGAAATGCCAACTACCGAAGAACATCATCAAGTACATCTGAGACGAAGGTTACGATATTTATCAAAATTTGATATTTGAATTAGGATTAATAATTCGTTCAATCGTGTTTTATTTTATTGCTTATTGAGTTGAAAATGTTATGATGGATTAGACAAGCCCTTGTTGTTTTATAAATTCTAGGAGTGGTTCTGAATGGATTCTTTGTTTTTTTTTTATTATTACTACTGATCTTGAAAAGTTGTATATAGAATGTTTATCCCCACCATTCTAGTTGAGATGTGGCCATGAATTTTTCCCTTGATATGCACCTAGAACTAATCTTACTCTTACTCCTTGACGAATTCATTAACCCCAGCTCTGAATTTAAATGGATTGATCTACGTTTTTTCTTGGTTATTTATTCGATTATTACCTCTGTAATTTAATGCAAAATTGCCCATCTTTTGATATGGTTACTTCTTCAATTTTTACATTGTTTTCTCTGCAGCCCTTGAAGGATCTATCACCCGTGCTTTGAGCAAAATCTACCATCATTTTATCTGGGTACTTCTTCGATTTTTACATTGTTTCTCTGAAACCTTGAAGGAAATATCACATGCATTGAGAAAAATTGCCCAACTTTGATCTTTCCCTCTTCGAATGAACTTGGAATTTCTCCCATCATGGTACCCATCTCTGCATTTTGAATTATGTTATCATATCATTGCAGGTGGAGGAAACCCACACAAAATTCTCTTCCAAAAACACAGAGATTTACTCCTTTCACCCACACGGATTTCTCTGCCCAAAATCTCAAAGATTTACTCCTTCACGCACACGAAATTATTTGCCAAAATCTCAGAGACTTATCCCTTTACACCTATGAATTTCTCTACCCATAAGCTCAGCGATTTACTCCACGCACACGAAATTCCTCTACCAAAAGATCAGAGATTTATCCCTTCATACCCACGAATTTCTCTGCCGACAAGCCTATTGAGTTACTCCATCATGTACATGAAATTCCTCTGTCAAAATCTCAGATATTTATCCATTCACACACACAAATTTCTCTACCAAGAGCTCAACAATTTACTTCTATTCACACCCACCAATTTTTTTCTTTCATGCTCAGAAAAATTACCTCTCTTCATCTATGTTTTAATGTTGCGTTTTTCCTCCCTTTTATCTCTGTGTGGGCGGGAGTCCACCCGCTCGGTGTAGATTTAGTTAAATAATTAGAAAGTTGAATAATATGTAATTATGAATAGGGAGAAAAATTCAGATTTATTCTTTTAAATTAAGAGTCTTTATCTAGAAATAAAAAGGGTTTTTAATGCTTTTCATTTAATGCTATTTTCATTATTTAGATATTTGAATTAGTATTGATTTTAATCTAGCGCATTGATATAATAGCATGTGTGGATGAACTTGTGTGTGGATACTGTTGGCGCCCAAAGATAATTTAATGTGATTACCCTTGTGCACAATGACTAAGGTTGATGGTGATTGCATCTAATATTGATATATGCAATTTTAGTTGGTCTATAGTTAGAATGTTTCCTAGGTGGTGATCACGCCAATTAATTGATCGTGTTAATGTAGTCAGATTTTTGTGGATGCTTCAGAGGTGATTTGCGCCAATAATTTCTATATGATGTATTATTGGTTATGTAATCTATTTGTCTCTATGCATCTTAAGAATAATGTGGATGGATGAATTATTTAAGTCATTAGTTTACTTTCCTCATGAAATTAGCATTCATGTATGACTAGTTAAAGTTGTTAGACGGCTTACACGAATGTGAATTATACCGTAATGTACGGTTGTTAGATATTAGACAAATTGCGCACAACAAAACATGACGTAAAGAATGATTGTTTAGACGTTGGACTTCTTGCACTATGAAAATTTCTTCATGTGTAATGACCAAGTAATGGGTTCTCTAGCACCATTGAATTAATGTTGATACCGGAGGAATTGATTGATTATTTCATCTGCGCCTTAATTTAATTGATAATTACTTATGCCATGATATATAGTTATGGTTCCATAAAACTTTGGTTAATATTTACCTTGCACCATTGATTATGTTGTGATTAAATAATTGGATTGTTTGCGCATTGGAATAATGGTGGATGCTTGCGGATTGGAATAATGGTGGATGTACAATGATATAGCCTTGATTACTTGCGCACATTTCATTTATGGCGATGCATGATTAGTTTGGTAATGAAATTTACTTTCACACCTAAATTTAAGTGGGCGTGTGATTGATTCGTAATACTTATTTTCACCTTTCATTTAATGTTAATCACTCTTGCATCGTGAATAAGTTGCGAATTAATCTTGCGTCATGAAATCATGTAAATATATGACTGATTTAGCAACTGGTTTTCTCTTGCACCATTACTTAAGTTGACTGGTGATTGTTCTAGAATTGTTTACTCTTGCACGCAACGAATAATTAGATGTTGATGTATGATTGATAACGATATTGATTACCCTTTTTTTCCATGATTAATTGATGAATGGGATTGATGGATTGATCTAGTTGATGTTGAAATTATTTTTTAGTGCGATATAGACACCTCCTTGTTCCTCAGAAAAATCGCCAACCCTGAGACCTTAAATGGTTAAAATCAATTGGAACCTAGGATTGAGCGTTGTTTATGTGTCATCGAGGTCATAACCATGCAAGGTAGGTTGGGTGGGTAGTCATTTTATATTCATCATCTAATTCAATGTTGTTGTAAATTGTTTCAAGATAATTATGATGTGCTAATCTGCTACACTATTTATGTTTATGTGTCGCTATCCTTCGTTGATGATTTGAATACGTCATAGTGATTTCCATGATGAGTAGCTGGTACTACTTTTACTTATGATGTTGTTGATTAGGCGTCGTTGTGTTGATGTTAATTTCTTAATGCATTTTTTTTTAACGTTTTGTGCCTCACTTTTTCTTAGGCGTAACGGAGGGTTGTTACACTCTTACTCTCATATCTTATCCCCTTATAGTACTCCCTACTCCTATCCCCTTTAAGTGATGAAATAATGTGTTAACATGACCCCCTCTATATATAATAATTTGCAGTTTTCAACATTCACCAAAGTTTGTTTGTTCGATCTTCGTGATTATTTTTTAAGTGTGAGTATTCATGAACGTAATACATAAGGTAAGATCTGCTGGCTTCACCCACCTATAAAAACACATCATCATATGGAGACGATTGCTTGCATCGGCTTGCTTGCTAAGTTTGTTTCTGACTCACTATCACTGACTGAGGCTAATGCAACTCACTCTCACTAAGGCTAGCTAAGGCAGGTTGTCATGCAATCTATTATATCCTTCAAACCAACATAGTGCAAGGCCTCATGTCCTGATGATGGGTAATAGGAGGGATGATGGGTAAGTGAGTCAATTTTCAGCGAAGCTCCCAGTAGCACACGTTGACCCATAAGCAATTTACCCAGTCCCATTTCAGGTCCCATATAGAGATTGAAACCCAACACCTCTGAATGTTTCAGTCTTAGCATAGGATGGTCAAAAGGTTTGAAAAAACCATAATTCCCACCATATCACCAATAAACGTGACACTCCAAATGGACCCACGCAACACCCTAGGGCCATCAAGAATGCAACACTTGGGGTAGAAAATGATTGTAGGTAATAAGGCCTCGGAATAATGCTCCACCAACTAGATAAAATGCATTGGACCACGGCTGAATGGATAGGTATGGTCCATCGGGTTAAAGAAGTCACGATGTTATTAGGAAAACAAAACAACGAATTTCCAGCCATTTTGTTTTGGCTGAACCAATCAATCAATCAATTTCACTACATCCCTCCACCTTAAGACAAGGTTCCTTCCTTCATAAGTTCCCCTCCTTCAAGCCAACAATAAGGAAATTCCATTTTTCCAATATATATAATTTGTCAATCCACTATCATGAGGGGGGATAGGAAAGGAGGAAGGGAGGAAGGGATAGATTTAAATATATATGTATGTGGGTGGTATCTTGATGTTGTTACTTACATTAAAATCATCAGTAGCCATTGTTTTATATGGAGCATAAGTAGATCCAAAAGTATATGGAGCAATCGCCAAACCACATTTTTCATTTCCAAATAGAGAACACCGGTAGATAGAATCCATTTAATAGGGTCTACAACCAATCTCTGGACCCACAGGTAACTAACCGGTAGGCATAGGGTCAATTCCCATATTATATTATTCATATATATACGAAAAACTATATACCTGATTTCACTTCAAATTTTGTGAGATTTAGGTGTGGGAACCTTGTGCTATAGATCGAGTGGAGTCATTTTGTTTCTAGCTATGGAATTCCCAAGACAATGATGCGGAACTAGGAGTGGGGAAAATCAAATGGATAAGAGAAAAATTTCCCATGCATACTAGAAGGGAATTTGAAGGGGAGTTGGCTTGGGTAGTGCAGATACTTTGATGGGGGTAGTGCAGACACTTTTATTGGTGGAATGCAGACACTTTTTGGAGAATCATATGTCAATGTAATATAAATCCATCGGGAGAAAATGTTATCTCACGGTTTCCACTTCTTAGGTTCCAGGCTCCGTTTCTTTTTAAGGAGGAAGGCGTCGTGATTTTTTTCTTCTAATGATGACATGCATGGGCCTTGTTGATGGCTCTGGGAGCTCTGAAGAAGCTAGGACTAGTGGGTATAATCAACCGGGTCAACAGAATATGAAACTTATATAGGAATGGCACCTAGGTATGGGACTCAATATGTTCTATCAATGGTATGTACCTGGCCTAGTCCCTTTGATTACATGGTCTTTGCTATGAGTGTTGGATTTTCTTCTGTTGGATTTTCTTCTAATGTATCTCGATCTGCACCTGGGTCTTGATCTAGAAACTCTTAATCTAAAAGAATGAAAATATAGACCTAACCTTACGCCTTCGGCCTGACCTTACCCCCTTCGGGTATCTTATGTACTTACTTCCACTAGTGTCTCTTGTGTGCTAGTGTCTCTTTTGTACTTAAAATCTAGATCGTACAAGCTATACCAGATTTACAAGCTATCAATGAAAAGCTATCAAATAGGAGGGAGATCAGAAATAAGAGTTAATATCATGACCATGAAATAGGAAGAAAAACCATGAGATTTGTTAAGGAAATCCAAGACAAGGAACAACATAACCTTTCTCTTTGAATATATGTGTTGGTGTTAACAGGAGAAGGCTCGCTGGAATCAAGATATCGATGCAACCATGGGACCGACGCTAGAGCAAGTTTTATCATTATCATATGTAAATTGATAGATTTTGTGACGTCGCATTGGGTGTGACTTGATATGCAAACTATGTAGTCAATCAATCACTCGATCAATAACTAAATAAAATGTTCTCGGGTAGGATAACCCAAAACAAGCAAAGATGGAAGTCGTATCTCATGTCTCTCCCTCATCTTGGTCGTAAATAAAAAATAAATTGCTCACTTGGACCCCAAAATCTACCTTCCCTACGAGGTATATTTTTGTTTCAGACCTTACGACACAAAATATTCCTTCGTTTGATGCACGAAACCTCCACACATAAATATATCAAGTGAGCTTGCCATTTGTTTCTTCTCCTAGTCATCCTGGTTTGATTCTTTTTATCAGTGCGCATCCATTCATGTTCTTAGTAAATCTCGCGATCTACCTAGTAGCATCCCACCCGCCTGCCATCAATCTCACTCTAGTCATCCCAACTCTTATTGCAAGAGCCATATCAGAGTTGTTGTTGAATGAAACCGCACAAGCCATTGATCGATCCATCCTCATAAATTGAAAGTATGCCCAAGAAAGCATCGTATCAGCATTTGAAACGTTGTGCCCTCCTTTGTCTTAAAGTCAAATGTCACATTCTATCCAGATGGAACTATAACCATGTTATCAATGGGCATAGGAGAGAACTAAACCCATGATACAAGGTCCTTTTTCACATTTCGGGGGCTTTCTTGGGTCAAGGAGGACACATAGAGCATGTAAATGACCATTGATAAAGATTTATCCCAACTCTAAAAGGGATTCTCTCTATTTAATTGGTTGGTTGTTCCCCTCCTTTGGGTAAGCCTACATGCACTCTTCGGGGGCTTTCTTGGGTTACCCTTAGGGAAACCCATTTCTCAACGTAAATCCCCCCTCAACATACCCTCCCCACTAGCACTAAAGCTACATAAAGTGTTTTGCAAAGCCCAGTCCTAAGGATCAAACCCGAAAAGATTAGTATATCATATCATAGTGAGGAGCTAGTCATGCAAGCTAGCCATTCTAATGATCAAGAAGCTTCTTAGTTTATTCCATCTGTAGTGAGAAAACTAGAAGGAAAAATCGACACACGAGGAACCATCCACCCCCCACCCAATTAATGGAAGGTGACTACATGGATGGGTGCGCATGTCTCTGCCTTATGGATGGAGGAGAGCTATCATGACCAAATCAATTTTCATAGAGGTCTGTTTGATGAGCCGGGGGGTGGGGATCCATTTGTTGAATCCCTTATGGCTATACAAGGGAGTTCACCCTAATTATTGGCGATTGGCGGCTTGAACCACAACATATGCCATATCCATATTTGTCGCCTAATATAATGAGTAGCCATATATTCTATGATCCATCTGATCAGCGGGACCCCCACTCGGTAGGACATTAGGTGTTGTGGCCTTTTGATCTCCTATTCAATTTGTTTTTCATTGGGCTCCTGACTCAATTTCACCTAATCACATAGACTAGTCATGGAATCCACTACTTGGCAATATGGGGGATCAAGAAACTTACCAGTCTATTTGATCTTAATCATGGGAGAAAGGGGTAAGAAAAGGAAATGGAATTAGTTGGGTAAGTATCAAGGGAAGGAATATCAAGTTAGGACAGATTAAGTCTTCAAGAGATCAAGGAGAGACAGGCCGATCACGAAGGGTTAGATGGTGCGACGACTGAAGTATTTGGGATAGAAAGGAGTGCACTACCCCCAGATGAGGGAGATCAAGGAGAGATGGGCCATCAGAGGGAGGGTTTTACAGTTGGACGGATTAGGTCCGAGGGGATAAATGAATCAACCACGCTTTGCTTTGGGCCCACTACCATAGCTATTGTTTTTCCCATTTCCATGGTCAGCTCAACTATCTCCTCCTGTATGATCTGATTATGTAAGTTGCATAGGCCACATCATTTAAGCAGGTTCCCTAACCAATAGAGAGGCCCTTTTAAAAGAGTCAAGTGTTAGCTTTCCCTTTCTAAGAAATTGTAACTTTGATAAGGAAACCATTTAACACTTGGAATTGAAAACACCATAATGAGAGGATAGGGCTGTAACTATCCTTAGCGTGCACTAGCGGCTCTGCTCACTGAAGTCTCTCCTAAAATAATTCTTAGAACGAAGTCTCTCCAACTCCATATCTACAATCTAAAATAGCTAGTACTAATTCTATGACTAAATAAATGCTATAAAATGAATTGACCAAAGTGACATTTTCAGGGTATAGTTGACGAACTACAAAAACATGGTATGCCATCTTAAGGTCCGTATTACCAACTATGAAAAAATTGGTCCATAATAAGACTAATATGTCAATGAAAGGTTTGTAATTACTGCTACCTGGACTGCACATACTATTAACTATTCTTCCTTTGGCCGAGACTTCACTTAACATGCAATCGTGCATTCTACCAAGCCTTGACTTTTCATCTTTTAGCAGCTCACCACACTTGAACTTAGTCTAGTAAGTAATTCATGGGCTTCCTAACACCTTGCCTTCCTTCATTAATTCTTCATGGGCACTAATGCTCTTTCTCAAGACACATTATCAGAGGGGGGTTCCCTTTCCATATCCAATCCAATGGGGGTTTTAATCTCCTACAATGATCCCAATTGAAATCTCTTTGAGGTGAGATCCTATTAGCACCACCATTTCCATGGGAAGAAAATAATCAATGGGAAATCCTCCAATGGGAATAAGCCAATGGGGGCTTCTCTAGTGGGGGAATATTCTACACCCATTCCATCGTATTATGTCATTTATGATCCAGAGATGAAACCAATGTACGCTACCATTATTGGTCGACCCTAGGTCAGAGCAATTATAGGTGATTTGGTCAATCTATGATTGAAATCCCTAGATTGGTAATCAGAATAGGATTGTTCCACTGGATCGAGATATAGAGAAATAAAATACTATGTAGATTGCGCTTATTCGATGATTGTTCACTATTATGGTATGGGTTCTACCGATTTCCTAGATGGACACTTCGATTGTTCTCACTTGGTCTTACTAGGCTACAACTATGTCTAATCTTTCGACACTTTGACTAAAATCTATGGTATTGGTTCGTGGTATACTTAGTATTACGGTCACATTCATATTAAACTAAACATTGGGTCATGCAATGACTGAAAGGATTAGAGTGTTTCACTATTCACTAGTGATCATAGACCCAGTATTTAAGTGTTTCCTTCACCTCCGTTCCAAGATAGCAACTACATTGCTCATTTCAACATCCATAAATGCATAAACTGCATACTAGATCAAAGACTCCAACTAAATCACATCCATAACTACAAACCAATCACGAAACATAACGTTGTGAGTATGAATCAACCTATAGGTTACAACTTAAAGATGGGAATGAGCAGGCAAAATCTAGAACTCCACCACAATTTAACGAATCAATCACAACTACTCATTGTTGAATGACTTGGGCATGGGCGAGCATAAGCTACTAGCTGACTGAACCTTCACACAGCTAACCGAACCTATCAATTGAGTGCTTACGTGTCTCTTTCTCTTTCAGTAATCACATTACATGCACTACTAGCTAGGTCCTTCGCACAGCTCAGGGCTGGGTTGGTCCTACTTCACTGGTCAACACTTCGCAGAGCCTCATCCTTCTTCCCTTCTTCACAGATCTAGATATTTATTTTTTTTTGGCCTGCCACCTCAATCCAGCAGGACCAAATAATTTTTCTCTTTCTTCCCCTCAAATCATGATCTTATCTAGTGGTGACAGTTTGTTATGGTTTTTGTTAATGAGCAGAGGGAGGGTGATTGATTCATTCCCAGTTTTCCTGAAGGAGCGGAGGGAGCTAGTGGTGATGGATCTTACATCCTTATATCTATTTTTCCCCTGCTAGTGGTGTTGGTTTTTTATAGACTGACATGTCATACCAAATCGCTCAAGCTCTCTCTCCTGCCTTACCTTACTAGGAAAGTAGAGCTAGTGGTGTTTGTTAGGGTGGTTTTATCTCACTGACCCAATCGAACTTCTTACCCACTCCAACTTGTGATTGATTCTCAGGAGAGAGGGACAAACAGACTGACCCTATCTCTCGGCATTGAACCTGTTGAATTGATATTATAGACGTGATATGATATGTGAATGCGAACAAAACAGTGGCCTTTCTACACTCAACCGTGGATTGAGGATCGAGTGTAGGCCCTATCATCATTTATGCACTCAACCATTTTCGATCAAGGGTGTCGAGCACATAAATTCTATGTCCCTTGACCTCCTCAATCAGTCGAATGCATGACCTCGACCTTGATCTAAATTTGGTGTATGGGGGAGGGAGTACCACTCCACTATATGGGGCTAGAGGAACCGAAATAGAGGTGACCATAAGATATGGTAATTGTTAGAGTGTGAATGTGGCAAGGGTGGTAAATTCTCCTCCATGGAGTCTTTCTTTCTCCTTGGCCATATTCTCTCTCGTTATCTAGTTAACGAAATGAAGGAGATAATACATTACAGAAACACTTCGTAAGGTAATATATTCTACGGAGTTGGACCATCAGTCATAGGAGATCCCCATTGACCCTCATTGCTGTTCGACAACACAGGTATTCCAACAGAGGACGAACACCTTCAGTAACCACTC
>JASDQU010412980.1:0-10414 GCA_032191745.1 Picea mariana
GTACTAGTAGTTTGTGTACTGGTAGGTTGTGTACCAGTAGCCTGTGTGCTTGTAGATGGTGTACCAGTAGGCTGTGTACCAGGATCCACAGCGATCCATTATTCTTTGTCTACAAGAAGGTCCTCCATCTTTAGCTTCCATAGCTCAAAGTTCTTACCATTGAGCTTCTCTATCTCGATTCTATATAAGATCGACATTCCTCTTACTTTACTCGAATCTCCATTGAAAAATCTCCAACTAAACCCAGGTTTATCACAGACCCAAGATAAACTTGATCTATCAAGACTGAGCCAAACCCTCAGCAACAAAGGCGTCCCTCTGAAGCCAAAAATGTGCCCTGATACCACATGTAAGTTTTAAACCTGTGAAGTAAATAAATGCATATAGATTCTTAAGCAATATAGAAATTAATCAATGGCTCATACACAAAGAACACAGAGATTTTTACCGAAAACCCTTAACCGGGAAAACCTTTCTTATTTTCATTATATCGAATTTCACCATTCGCCATACAATATATACAATTTTTTTAGGTATTCCGTATATACCAAAACCCTAATCCCTTAATCCAGGATTAATTTACAAATCAACTAAAAATAGAAAATCCACTAAAAATAGCAAAAACCGCCCAAAAAAAAATTTCGGGGCGCTGCGCATAACCAGGGGGGGGCATGCCTGCCCCCCCCCTGGGACCCCCCTAGGAAAGTGCCCGACGCACATGGCAGAGATCTAGGTGAAGGGATCATCAGATGCAGTTGTCATATCTGACGCACCCACACACACACATGCAAAGAATATAACACATACCCAACACATATTCATCCTCCTACCTACCCTCCTGGCAAGTCCGCTATTGTCACTTTGGGACTGAGATAACTTGCAACATATGCTATAGTCCACCCAACTGTACCATTTGTTATTGTGTCCTGTAAAAATATTTTCACACAAAGCTCTAATACAACAACTAGTGTAGATCCCCTGCCCTTAGGCTGAGATCTGCGTATGATCTTCTCTAAACCATAACAAGAGTTAAGAAAAACGCTTGACTAAGATCGTGAAGGATTTTTGGGTCTCACGAGTTGGACAATCCAAGTGCAATTCCGCAACTCTCATCACTCACCGAAACATGAAATGTGAATGGGATAAGGTGTAAGCCCCCTCTCTTCATTCCCTAGTCTAATAGGACCACACCCATGCCTAAATGTAAGCATCTTCCACAAATCGCGAATTTGTGAGTCGCAGTGTTGAGCTCTCATGCTCTTCCCTTGCGAATCCTTAAAATGTGATAAGTCAACAGGGTGTTGACTCCTCCCAAGAGATGTGTTCACACCAACTGTCACTCACTTTCACCTTTTCTGCACACTAGAGCTTAACTCTAGAACCTCTCATAGCTCACAACTTCATGAGTTGGAGTGTTGAATGCTCGGGCTCCTCCCTTGCGAATCCACGAAATGTGATAAGTCAAAAGGGTGTTGAATCCTCCACAGTGACGTGTGTACGCCACTTGTCACTCATTTCAACTTTTTTCTGTGTATTGTATGTTTGTGCCACCTGTCAACCACGTGGTCTCTGCTTACGAGATGTGCCACCTATTCACATGATCCCTTGACACTTGGCACTTCATGACTTGAGACTTGGAGTGACCAAGAATTTGGCCTATCCTACAAACTCACGAGCCTTGAATACATGAAATGATCCAATGGCATGGGGTAAGCCATGATCAACGACTAATATTAAATCTAGACCTTCTATCTTTTGGGATTTTGGCAGGGTATTCACCTCCAAATACCTGATAACCAAATCCCCGGTGGTTTCCAGATCTCTACCACGTGTCGTTCCAGATCCGAGGGCTGGAACCATCAACTTATTCTCCTCGCAACTTATCATGATCTGATGGCTCTCATGATTTTGACACTCTCTCATGGAAGTGCTCCATCGTTCATTCACAGCTGTTGTGCCCCTAGTTCTGAAACCCTGATGGCTTCTATATCTCCACCACGTGCCCTCCATAAATGGATGGCCCTGATTCTCCACTTCTGCCAATCTGATGGTAGTTGCTGCTCCTCCTCCTCAACCTATGCTTCTTCCCTTCCCTTGGAAGATTTATGACACTTTAAGGTCTTAACATTTGATTCTCTCTTGCGAGACTAGTTCCTTTGGGTCTCGTCTACGTTATGGAAATGCTTCCCCTTCTGCACTTTGTCAACTCAGAAACCTCGAAGGTTTCATGACCTTCTGCTCCCTTTTTCTATTTCTCTGTGCGCAAAGGCATTGTCCCTCCTGAGCTCCACTCACTCTAAAACCTTGAAAAGGTTTCTCTACCTTTGCACTCCTTGTAGGATTACTGCACATAACTGTGCTATCCATCCTAAGCTTTGCTTGCTCAAATATCTAAGGAACTCAGCCCTTATATTTCCCTTCAAAGGGGAATTTGATTCCCTCCTAGAAATCTCATGCTCGAGCACTCCTTGCTGAGCTAGAGAGCATTCAAGAGCTCTGGAAGTATATTCCTTTGATACTTCTCTCCTCGAACTCAACAAAGCGTTCGCTTGGGTGCACTTGTGCACTCACTCGACACCCTTCTAGAAGAGATCTATAGAGTTATGAGAAATTCTATAAGTGTCTTCTCCTCTGACACTCTCCTTTTCACATAACTCTAAATAAAGTTCTCCTCGTGCACTCCTTGCACTTGCTCGATGCCCTCCTGGCAGAGCTTCATATAATTCAAAGTGATTTTTTCTTCTCTTTGTGCCCTCCTTTGCACAGGCTTACCTCCAAGGTATTTAGCAACCTTGAGGCTTCTCCCTAAGTCAATGACCTCCGTCGGTGCACCCTCATGGCACGTCTTTGTTTTAAATTCTGCAGAATTCAGAAGTCCACTTTTGCACTGGCTTACAGAGACCATAGTACTCTGTCATGCAAATCCTTTGCATGAAGCCACAGAGAACCCATAACTGGAATAAAAAAAGTCACATAAATATAGATAAGTCTATCTATCACCTACAAATGTAAACTAACATACATCTACAACATATAATGAACACATACATAGAATTGATGAAAGATACATAAACACACAAAAAGAAATATATAGGAAAATCTCCTCTGTATTATCTCAGAATATTTGTTTACAATGGGTATGAGCTCAGACTGCAACAGAGTCTCGTCTCTCCTCTCTTCTTCTTCTTTTTTTTTGTTCTCCTTCAATTCAAGATGCTAAGATCTTTTTACAAAGAGAGGCTCGTTGAGATCTTCCCTCCAAGTTACCTACTCTCATAAATTATAATGAATTACATGCAATGGGCCATCTAATCCAAATCAGATCTAGATCCCCATCAACCTATCAGTCATTAAAGGCAACCCTATCTACTACATGCATAAAGGCATCTGTGCGGATCTTCGGCCTTACAAAAGTTATTACAAATTTGAAAATCATAGGTGTTACACATCAATATTACTCAATTTGATAAGTGTTGCATGTTCCTTACAACTGTCGCAAGTGTCGCAAACTTCAAACAAAGCATAATTCCATGATGATGACACTAAGGAGTCACTTAGAATACCTCATACATCTGATTTGAAGGAAGAGTGATGATTAACTGTAGTCAAACATCTCTTTCCACCTGAAAAGAGCTCTTAAACTAGGATTTTAGAGGAGAGCGCTCCCCTACATCAGCCTTAGGAGTGCTGGCACTCCCCCCTAAGGTACTGGGGATAATTATAACACAAATTCACCCCTCTGAAGGAGTGCTACCCATCATTGAAGCGTTGGCGCTCCCCTTGGCCTACTAGGGAGCATTATAGCACCCTGATGCCCCTTTTGAGGGAGCGCTGTCTAATCTGGGCAGTGGTTGATTTGTTGAGGAGAATAAGGGGAGGATATTTCAAGTTTAGAAGAGAGTTGCATTTGAATTCTTGGTTCAATCAGAAGATCCTTGATCTAAGGAGGGAATTCCTCAACCTACCCTAAAGATACCTCAAGAGGTTAAGCCTCTGTTAACCTGTTTAAGCAGGCTCTATGATGGTGAAAAGGAGGAAGAATTGCTAGCATGAAACCTATGATCTCATAGGAAACACATAGTGAATTGGAGGAGAGTTATCAACAAAAATTCCATCATCCAGGTCATGGATCTTTTGATTAAGGGTTAGACAAAGGGGACTTGATCAAGCTGTCGCATTCGCATCTACGATTGTAAGTTATTCCTGTCATTGTTCTCATTAATATGACATGCTTGGTTTGTTTCTTTCTAGTTTGTGTTTGATCTTACATGAACTTATCTCTGATAGATAGATCTGTTTTCAGGTTAATATCAATAGAGTAGGAAGTGGTCATACTTTTTTTTTCTACAGGGCTCATCGAGGAGCGAAATATTGGAGCTCAAATCAGAGCATGCAGGGACAAACGTCAATAAAAAGGTACTTCTATTCTTCTTCCTCCTCATGCATTAGTTTGTATAGATATGAAAGGAAGTCAGTGTCCACATTAATCACTTTCTGTCTTAGAGTTAAGAGTCTAGATCTTCAAGGAAATCTACCTGTCCGCAGGGAGATTTTCCTACAACAATAGGGCTAACGCCTCTCACCTCTATTGAATGCGCGTTCAATGTGTCTTCTAGCTGGCGCGTTATTGGATTGGAGAGATGCTCCTGCATCATACTCCACTATTGAAAAAAAATCATGATCTCCAGCTCATGAGACTCCCAGCTCTGCTGTTGAAATCCACCTGGATCCCAAACAGTTCTTTGGAGTTGTCCATCCACTCCATCACCTTGCTGCTATTGCTACTTCTTCACTACTGTTATGGCAGGCTTCCTTTCTCTCAGCTTCTCCTTACTAGCAGATTCTACTTTTAACCTCAACATTAGCCTTCTGATTCCCTCAATTACCTCATCCAATGGCTCCAGTGGTTGGATCTCTTTATGAAGTCTCCTCGGCTGCACTTCTTCCTCATTGGTGGGTAGATCTACTTGATCCCTCTTGCGATTTTCTCCACCTTTTGCAGCCTTAACTTGCCACTTTGCTGCAAAATTTAGTTTCGTAGTCTTGCCACTGAGTTGTTTCTCAGCTTCTTCCTTTGAAGGTTGTGTCTCTGCCATTTCTCCTTGATCTGGTTCAACTCTAGCCTCCTCCAAATGCTCCCTAGACTGGAATTAGGCTTCACCTTTTGTTGCAAACCTCAGTGCTGCAGTCATCATTTGTTCAACTCCCTGGCTAAACTTTCTGAGAAATTCCTCCAAACGATTCCCTCCTAAAATTGCAACTGTCTCCCTACATCTGTGCGTTGGTTCTGGATGGTATAACCAGTCCTCCAACATCCTCACTTCCATCTCCGACGGGGTGAGTATGTCAGCTACATGTTCCTCTTTTGCTGGGGAAGATTCTAATGTCTACTCTATCTCCTTGATAGTCATTGTTGGTTGTCCTCTTCTTGTTGTTTCATCGACAATACAAGTTCTTGCCTCAACTGGGCTAGGTGACAGGAATACCTCTATTCCCCCAATGATCATAATGCATCTTTGATCCTTCTTCATTTTCTCTCCTTGCTGATCTGAACTCCCAACCGAGTTCATGAGACTCCCACGTAGCCTCATCTGCTCTCCCTTTCCCACCTGGCAATATGGGATTTCTACGCTGCCCTCCTAGCAGTCTACGAGATACCCTAGTGATCCCATCTCATTTTCCACCTAGAAAGTTGAAAGTTCCTCACTTCTCACCTGGAAGTCTCTGAGAACTTCCAATGATCTCTTCTCTTCATCATCACTGAGATTTCTCCCAGCTTGTGGCTCACAAATGTGAACCACTTTTTCTATGTCTCTGAGGCTTTCAACATGCCTCATCCATCTTCTTAACAGTCTTCTCTATCCTTTGGCCAACAATATCTTGACTAGCCACTTTGCTTTCCTCCTCAGAGGCCATTCATACACCCAATGTGTCTTTGCATCATGTTGCACCCGAAGTGCAATCTCTTCCATCCTCACTCTCAACTCAATGAGTTCTCTATTCACTTCAACTTTTCTCTATTTTTGATGGTCCTTCTTTCCACCATGTCCATGGCCCTTAGCAACCATATTCATCCTCCTACCTTCCCTCCAGGAAAGTCCGCTAATGTCACTCTACGACTGAGAGCACTTCCAATATCTCCTATAGTCCACCCAACTATACCATTTGTTGTTGCATCCTGCAACAATCATTTCACACAAAGCTATGATACCACAACTCATGCATACCCCCTACCATCAGGTCGAGATCTTCTTAGAATATTCTCTAAACCACAACAATAGTTAAGAGGAACCCTTGATTAAGACCGTGAAGGATTTTTGGGTCTCGCGAGTTAGACAATCCGAGTGCAATGCAACAACTCTCAGCAGTCACCAAAATGAGAAATGTGAATGGGATAAGGTGTAAGATCCCTCTCTTCAATCCCTAGTCTGATAGGACCACACCCATGCCTAAATGTAAGTTCCTTCTGCAACTCACGACTTCATGAGTCAGAGTGTTGAGCTCATGTGATCTTCCCTTGCGAATCCCTGAAATGCGATAAGTCAACAGAGTGTTGAATCCTCCCAAGCGACATGTTCACACCAGCTGTCGGCCACTTTCTCCTTTTCTGCACACTAGAGCTTAACTATAGCACATCTCACGACTTGTGACTTCATGAGTTGGAGTGCTGAATGCTCAAGCTCCTCCCTTGCGAATCCCTGAAACGCGATAAGTCAACAAGGTGTTGACTCCTTCACAGTGACGCGTGTAAGCTACTTGTCACCAACTTCAACCTTTTTCTACACGTTGTATGTTTGCACCACCTGTCAACCACATTGTCTCCTCTTATGGGATGTGCCACCTATTTGTGAAATCCCTCGGTGCTCGACACTTCATGACTCGGGACTTGGAGTGACCAAGAATTTTCCCTATCCTCCAAACTCATGAACCCCGAATACCCAAAATGATCCAATGGCATGGGGTAAGCCACAATGAATGACCAAGATTAAATATCGACCATTTATATTTCAGGATCTTGGAGGGGTCTTCACCTCCAAATCCTCAATAACCAAATCCCTGGTAGCTTCCAGATCTCTACTAGGAGTCATTCCATATCTGACGGTTGGAACCTTCACCTTATCGTCCTCGCAACTTATCACGATCTGATGTCTCTCATGATTTAGGAACTCTTTCTCAGAAGTGCTCCACCTTTCATTCACAGCTCTTATGCGCCTATTTTCAAAACCCTGATGGATTATGTATCTCCGCCACATGGCATCCACAAATGGATGGTCCTGATTCTCCACTTTTGCCAATCCGATGGTAGTTGTTGCTCCTCCTCCTGAGCCTGCACTTCTTCCCTTCCCTTGGAATATTTATGAAACTTCAAGGTCTCAGCCTTCAATTCTCTCTTGTGAGCTCGATTCCTTTGAGTCTCATCTGCATTATGGAAATGTTTCCCCTCCCGAGCTTTGTTAACTCAGAAACCTCGAAGGTTTCCTGACTTTCTTCTCCTTTCTTCTATTGATCTATGAGAAAAGGCATTGTCCCTCTTGATATTCACTCACTCTGAAACCTCGAAAAGGTTTCTCTACCTCTGTACTCCTTACAGGATTCTTGCACACAACTGTGTTATCCATCTTGAGCTTTGCCTACTCAAATATCTAAGGAACTCGGCCCTTGTATTTCCCTTCAAAGGGGAATTTGATGTCCTCCTATAAATATCACGCTTGAGCACTCCTTGCTGAGCTACAGAGTGTTCGATAGCTCTGCAAGTATCTTCCTTTGATACTCGTCTCCTCAAAATTGATAGAGAGTTCTCTTGGGTGCACTCGTGCACGCACTCGATGCCCTCCTAGAAGAGCTCTACATATTTCTCAGAAATTCTATAAGTTTCTTCTCCTTCGACACTCTCATTTTTAGAGAACTCGAAATAGAGTTCTTCTCATGCACTCCTTGCACTCACTCGATGCCCTCCTGACAGAGATTCAAAAAATTCACAACGATTATGTCTTCTCTCTATGCCCTCCTTTGCATAGTATTACCTCTAATTTATTCAACAACCTTCTTCTCCCTGAGTCAATGACCTCCATCAGTGTGCCCTCTTGGCACGTCTTTGTCTGAAATTCTACAGAATTCATAAATGCACTCTTGCACTGGCTTATAGAGACCACAGTATTGTGTCGTGCAAATCCTTTGCATGAAGCCACAAAGAACGTAGACCTAGAATCAAAGAAATCATAGATAGATATAGAAGTCTATCTATCACCTACAAATGTAAACTAACATACATATACAACATATAATGAACACATACATAGAATTCATGAAAGACACATAAACACATAGAAACAAATATGCAGGAAAATTTGCTTTGTATTATCTCAAAATATCTGTTTACAATGGGTATGAGCTCAGACTGCAATATAGTCTTGGCTCTCCTCTCTTCCTCTCTCTTTTTTCATGCTCCTACAATTCAAGATGATAAGATATTTTTACAAAGAGGGGCTCCTTGAGCTCTTCCCTCCAAGCTATCTACTCTCATAAATTACAATGAATTACATTCAATGGGCCATCTAATCTGAATCAGATCTAGATCCCCATCAACCTATCAACCATTAAAGGTGACCCTATCTACTACATGCACAAAGGCATCTGTGCCGATCTTTGGCCTTACAACAGTTATTACAAATTTGAAAATGAGATGGTTGACGCCTCTCACATCTATTGAATGCGCATTGAATGTGCCGCCTAGTTGGAACATTGTTGGATTGGAGCGATTCTCTTGCATCACGTATAGTTCCTAGTGCCTTTCTATCAAGAAAATCCCATTCTTCATCCTTCATGGTCATTGACTTCTTTTATATTCCTCCCAATGGAAGGAATAGATCATTTTGATATAAACAATTTTCCATATTCATCTTCCATAACTGGTAGTTTTGGCCATTAAATTTCTTGACCCTAAAATTTCCATATTTTTCCCTTGCTCCCACTCAAACCAGAAAACCTCTTTTCCTGTGAGTTACCTTTCTCTCTAATACCAAATGTTATAAAAGTAGGATTGTGGAGAAATAAAATAAAATAAAATGTGGAAATAAAACACAAAAGATATGCAATACAATAGAGACATAGATATATGTGGGTCACCTAGTGTGGGCTATGTCCACCAGAGAAATTTCTAGGTCCTTCCTTTTTATTATCCAACAAAGTGAAGGGATACAAGCTACAACACACCAACTATAACTTCCTCTTATTTCTATCACAATCTCCCCTTTCCAAATATAATATTCACAATGATGCATAGTCATAATATATTTCCCTCATAAAAGAGGGTTTCCTTCTAGGGAAAAAATCCCTAGCATAACTTCTTTCGTCAGATCTGGGATCTTATAATGAAAGGTCCAAATTTACTATGTGTTACAAATCAAAATTCCTCACTTCGATAATCTTAGATTCACATTGTTGTAAGTGTTGTAAGTGTCACACTTTTGTCGCAAGTGTCATAAGTGTTGCATTCTTGTCATGTAAGTGTCGCATCATGAATGACACCATGAAAACAGTTGATACAACCCCTAAAACATGTTGGTAGAAAAATCCTCATGATTTTACAATAAAAAAAAGTGTTTTTCTATGGGACTTGACCATCTTAGCAACTTTTGGAAGATTAGTGCTCCACTGCTTATATGCAGGAAGTGCTAGTGATCTTTGTCTATCTACTAGGGAACATTGTAGCACTTTGTTCCCCATTTTAAGGGAGTGCAGAATTGGTGAGAAAATATTGGAATAAATATCCTTTTTCTTTAAGGACAACTATGGATGGTGTTGGTCCTAAAGTCTTCACCTAATTGCTAAAGGGAAGAGCTAGGCAACCTCACGTTATGAATGGCTAGTTTTTTTATTTATGGGTCAGTTAGAGGGTTGGTTTACCAAGACATGAGCATAATTTGGTTGGCCAAATGACATGGACAACGGTCCTCCTTGGATAGTGGCACACTCAGGACAGACAAGTGATATAGTAAACGTAAAAAACAAACAAAAACAACAAACCATTCAATGAACAATATTCTTCCATAAGTTTAAATCTTAAAATATCATTTCAAGCATTAAACATGTACCAAAAACACAGTTATTCCCACAAATTGCAACAAAAACAAATCTTTATCAAAGAATAGCTATTATCACAGGTTGCATATTAATAAAGACAATGTATACTGTAGCTAAGGGAAAAGAAAAGTACTTCACACAAATCAAAATTGTATTCAAGATAGGAAACAAATACAAATTTGGACACAAACACATTGTCATCAATAATATCTTTACCAGGTAGAGAGATTTAATCCATGTGAAAAATCGGTCCTATTAACACATATTATGGATTGGGGGCTGTTTTACCTAGGAATTGACATTCTTGTGAGAAAATTGTCGAAGGGTAAAA
>JASDQU010412983.1:7239-17652 GCA_032191745.1 Picea mariana
TTCACCCTTGGGAGGCTTGACATCAACACATGTGTGGCCTTATGTTGGCCTATTTGCATGTTTTATCATTTGTAGAGGCTCTTTGAGGGGTCGGCCCCACTTGTGTCATGGATTTTTGTCATTTTACTTTATTATGTGGAGAAACGTGCTAGGGTTACCTCATATAAATGAGGCTAGCACTAAAATTATTTTTCATCATCACAACTCCTCACACTTGTGAGGTAGCTCTCTATAAAAGTTCGCTCTACCTCTCTTGTTCTGCTGGAGTCTCTTATGCGCACCTCTTGGAGTGATTTTGGATGGATGTTTCTCTGGTGGATGGTGGATTCTTCATGAATTAGGGTTTCCTCATGGTAATGTGCCTTGTTTGTAAGTGTTTACATTAATTACATGTAGTTTTTCTTGGTTTATCTTGGTAATTTGCTCTATTAGTGTGGTAATTTTGTTTGTTATCTTGATATTTCTAAAATCTTGAAACCCTAAGTGGAAGGATTAAGAGTGGTTATCCCCTTCCCTTGTTGTTTTCACCTTGACTTGTTGAAGTGTTTAAGATTTTCTCTAAGGGTTAGGAGTGGCTATCCCCTTAGGGTTTATCTTAGCTAGGGTTTGGAGCTAGTGGTTAGGAGTGGCTATCCCCCTAGGTTCAAGACCTAGATCAATTCAACCTCTTTGCTAGATACATTAGAGAAAGTGGGACGTCACCTAGGATTTAGGAGTGGATAAACTTTAATGGCCTTCCTTTGAGGTTTGACTTGGTTCTATGAGTGGATAACTCCAAGACTCAAACCTTCACCTTCACGTTCTCTCTTGCTTGGCCTCCTTGAATGCATTATCTTGAATCCATTTTCCCTAGGAAAGTAGATGACAATAGTGTTCTATGTTTCTGATGCTTTATACTCTCAACAACTCTCAAAATCTTCACTTAATCTAGCTTTATGACATCATTGGCACACTAATTGTACCTCAACGCTTTGCAATTTCATTGGATAACTTGCTGCTGTCTTAAAGTGAATGCTACAGCCATTAGGGATGCAATTTATTGCTGCATACTAAATATTGTGGCAAAACTTGCTCAGAAAATTGGTTTAGCAATTGGATATTGTTCCCCTTGTTATAAACTAAATTCTAAGACTCGATTGCTAATTTTCTGGCTTGTTTTTCCTATTGCTGTTATACAATACTTATCACTGATATAGACTGGTTTACTGCTGTAATTTTACAACAACAATTGGTTTTGTGTGATATGAATTTCCAGTGTCTGAAGGTGATTGATATGCAATATAACTTGGTAATTGATGATTTTATGCATTGAAAAGTTTATTGTCTCGTACAGGTAGCCCAATTACTTCATTCAATCTAATTCTTCCCTTCACCTCTCCTAGACATAGTCTATCACATCTAAGTGACCAAGATAGGGGGTTGTAGGCTTGACTAATTTTGCTACTTGATCCCTTGAGGTCACTAGGGAAGCCTCCCTTGTATTGGACCTCTTTCCTTCACTAAACGAGGGAAGTATCTGCTTAGGTGACAGTGGTAGATACCTCTAATTGTTACACAAGATTGGGATCTTGTTGAGGGCTTTGCACAAGTACAAATCCTGTGATAACAGTATCCACTTGGAGTGATGGGTCTAGCTTTTTGGCAAGCCATTAGATGATATACACTTGGTGATATCTCTTAACACAACATAACAATAAGGGTTATTTTTAATATTTGCCTAAGTTTTACCAAGGGAGAACAACATTAACCCTTGTACATGTGACAAATCCTGGGACAACTAGTATTTCCCAAGTACCTAGGTGAAAGATAGGTAACATGATGAATAATGATGGAAAATAGAAGGGAAAGACTTCATGTGATAACCCTCAAAGTCATTTATATGCATAGGTCTGTTTACTTGTTCATCTAGCTTTCATGGACTAGGATTTTTTTTACAATAGTCTTCAAGAGGGAGCTTTAGCATTGAGTTACCTGTCCTTGGCATTGTTTCTTACTACCGCTTCTTGCCTTTTTATTTTTGTGTTTAGTTTATCGAACAAGTCCCTTTTTCTTTAGATATTCATAGACAAGCTAAGGACTAGGGGCATTGCTCAAGCTTTACATCTTTGGATTTTGTCTTTAATGCTCTTTACCTCTAGCCTTTTTTGGCTTTAGGGCTTTTCATCATTTAGACCTTTTTTTTAACCTTTGATAAGTCATACATGATCTGGACGAGTTTTTTATATGGATGGAATGAAGTGAAACAAGGAAAGTGGAAAGTGTCTAACATGGTTAGGAAGTGGAAAACACTATCTTGGCTAGTTATCCAATAGTACAAACTGACCCGAGAAATGACGCACTTATAAAGGAAAAATATGGTCCCCCAAGGTTCGACGAGGCAAATAATAAAACTATGCATGTTATGAAGTGCTATCGGATTTCATTTAGCATTTACCACTTTCATGACTAACTAGGAAGTTATAGCATCACATCCAAATGAACACCAATACATGTAATATCAAGATAGAGCATATTGAAACCATATTGTACCATCCATAGTGCATCTATCATCTAAGGAGTGAAGGAGGAGGATAAGCTATACCACAACTAAGCTAGCACAGTCATACATTTGATGGAGATAATGAGAATAACTATTTGAGTCTAGAGAAGATGAGCACGATAACTCATGCAAAACAACAACATGACACCCAGTGAGGGTACCTCCGAAGTTGTCATACATTTGATGGAGATAATGTGAAGAACTATTTGAGTCTAGGGAAGATGAGCAAGATAGCTCATGGAAAACAACAACATGACACCTTGTGAGGGTACCTCCGAAGTTGTCACCCCTAGGGGGTAACAAATGCGACCCTCCATAATTCGTGACGGTTAAGGAGAATCTCATCAATACACATATGAAGGTTAACACTATACAAAATTGAAGAAAAAGCCATTCTTATTTTGAAAGACACCAAGACAAAGACACAATTGGTCAGAAAAACACCATAGTCACATTAGTGTCGGCGAAACTTGAATTAAGGTTTCAAATTAAAAAAATAAAATAAAATCAAAGGTTACAGTGGAATCGCTGCCAATCATTGGATATTGTCAAGTTGAATGAGATAATTGAATTATATATGGTTTCTTTATTTAAGGAGTTAAAAGTGAAGGATTTAAAGGTTTCAAGTGTGTTAAAAGATATATTATTTTAAATATTACATACTTTCTTAAAAGAACATTTGAGTAAAAGGTTAGAAAGAAACTAGAATATATACATTAAGTGAAAAATTAAAAAAATATATCAAGGTCTTAGAAGGTAGATGTAAAGTTCATAATTAGGGTATCCTTTGACGAAAGCAAAATAAAGTCTAATAATGAGAAAATAGGAAGATTTCGTAAAACCTCAAAAAATTATGTTTCGGTGCTACTTGGAATCAAAGGAACAATTGTAGGGAAAAATATTACTATTTCTATTGCTCTCACTGAACATAATAATTATGTTAGTGCTGAATTTGCTAACCAGTTATTGATTTCAGAGTCAATTGTAATCGAAAAGCTAGACTTTTCGAACAAGAAACAATATGAAATAAGTGATTTATAACCAAACATTGGAGATTATACTTTCGTGTTGCAATTCACTATTAGATCTTTGTGGAGAGATGATAGTGACATAATTCTAGGCTCACCCTAGATGGAAACATTGGGGACTTTCATCGTAAACGTGAAAAATAAGTTTTTGACATTCTCCTATAAGAAAAGAAAATATCATTGCAGGACATTACAATGAGGTCAGATTCAGTAGTACCCTCATTAGAAGACCTTAAAGATATCTCAAAGGTTATCTTTCAGGAAAATCAGAGTCAATACAAAATATCCAAAAATAATTTGACAAGGTTGTCGCTAATAAAGATGAAGAGATTTATCGTCTTAAGAATCATATTCAAAGCTTGATCACATAGATTAACAAGTGAAAAAATGAAAAAAATCACATCAAGAAATGATGAAACAAATTACCAACAAGGAATCACTAATTGATAAAGAAACAATGATTGACCCCATTGAAATAAAGAAGCGTCAAATGTCAAAGTACAAATGATGGAAATTCCAAGTGTACTTATAGAAATTCAATGATCAACAAAGCAACACATGTATGAAGAAGACATAGTATCGAAAGTGAATTAGGAAAACCGTACGGGTATCAAATAAGGAAAAATAATGCTACAATGACACCTTATTGACATCCTAACCAAAATAATTGATACTTTAACCAATCAATGTATCAATGTAATAAAGACAATATTCAAACTATATTCCAAAGAATATTAATTCCTGTACAATATGGTCTCAAAGTAGAAGTCGTATTGGGAATTGCAATAAAAACAAGTTCTTTCCAAGAACCCTATAAACACAATCTCATAGAAGATCGAATCAGGATGGTTAGATCCTTTTACAATTTGTCAATTTTGCTGAAAGCTTAGAAGATCATATCTTCTTGTATCATCAACCATCATGGCTTGAAAGAACAAAGAATCATGATAAGGCGTTACAAGCTAGAACAAGAGATAAAGCTTTTTCATTAATACGCTTTGAGGACAAAGCATTTCTAAAGGGGAAGGAAATGGGATGTATATAAAAATGTTCATATATATAGACTATAGATCTTAGGATATTGAAAAGGTGCATCACATAAAGATATAGCTTTACATGAGAGGTCACCTTGAGGTCAATAAATACCAAGGCCACTCATCATTGTAAATCATATCATTCATTCATATTCTTATTCAATTATTTACTTGTCCTTTATGGATTTATGTTTATTATGCTTCTTATGTTGGATATTTCTTCAGTAAATGAACTGTGTTCATTTCAGGCATCAAAATCGTCCTTTTTTGGGCAACAATGTTAAAGCCAAATAGCATGTCGGATTTTCCATAGATCTCCATCGCATGATTAATGGTTGTGGAGGCTTCTTGATCAAGAACTATTGTCTGAAGGCACTTAAACAACCTTTCTATAATATTGCCATTGAAATAAAAATTAAATGACTAAGCAAAGGTGGGGTTGAGTGTTGATTTTTCATAAGCATTAGGTTAAGCATGTAGTTCATTTCAATTTCATCATGTCTTAACCATAAACAAGAAAGTTGCAGCAACCAAGATAACAAGAAGAAACACCATGCACAAGTACACAAGATATATCTTGGGAAACCCTTCTCAACAAGGGAAGAAAACCCAACCAAATTCTTTGCTATATTCTTCAAGAGAAAGACCTTTCACCACCAAGAATGACTTAGCACACAAGAGGGTGCTTAAGCCCTAGAAGACTAGCGCCCAAGAGAAGTGCGCACCTTTGCCAAAGAGAAGTACTTGCCGAAATTTCCAAAGCACACAAGAAGGATATGATTCTACAATGGAGAATCATCTCCTATTTATATTAGACTTTGACCAATTAACAAGGGCGTCTATTGGCACAACAGGGCCAACCTCTCTAAGTCAAATATACTTTTTATTATATTTATTATTTATTATAATTAATATTAATATTAATTATCTTTTACATTTATTATTAATCACATTAAGGTGGGGCTGACCTGTACCCTTTACATAACAATTAGGGTTACAAGTAGGTCTGACTCTTGTACAATATATATATAGCAAAGGATCTGATACACCCACTAGTGCTCATCCACTAGGGGCACATCCATAGGGATGTCATAGATCTAATTCACTGCATTACATAGATGAACTAGGTCTTCACACGTTCACCTGTGCTCGTCCACAGGCACGTCCACTCTATAGATCTGCTTTCCCACTGCCACCGACAGGAGAATCATCTGGAGTCATCTCGTCAACTCTGTTGCTCAAAGGAGGCCATCACATCATCTTCATTTCTGTTCACATGACGATGTGCCCAACACTTTTGGGATTTTTCATGTTCACCTTGTGCTCAGCCACAGGCACGTCCTAACTCAATAGATCGCTTTTCCACCGGATAATCATCTGGAGTTCTTCTCACTCACGTCATGGAGGAGGTCATCTCTACATTCCTGACTCTGTCCCAGGCAGGAACCACAGACCTTTCTTAGGGGCTTTCTCTCAGGTTTGTACGTTGAGAGAAAGACTCACACAGCTGCTATGTTCCACATCTCACAGGTTTGTAAGCTGGAGGATGTCTCCCATAGTTGCATTCATCAATATTGAGGACATGCATTGTTGCATGAGTGTGACGATGGGGCATCCCAATCCATTAGTGATCAATCAAATCCTAGTTCTTCATATATTTTTCATGCCCAAGGGTACCCTTGCCCAAATGATAAGATCAAATAGCTTTTGTGGCCTTATCTATACTCTCATAAAAGTACTCAATTGTGGGCTTATCCCCATTAACCAAGCAAAGAACCTTTACCAAAGGTTCACTAACCATGCACACTTACTCCACTCCTACCTAGAAGGAATTGGTGTACACTAGTTTAGTGATGACTCTCCCATCCTATCTTGTGTTAAATGCACAATCATGCTACTCATCATAAATKAACATCTACTTCACCTCAAATTGACAAGGTGCACAAAGTGTAGATTGAAGAGAAATGAAGTTGTTAGTAAAACATGTAATTGTAGTACACAACAACTCCTCGTTTCTTGTGAATTTCCTCATGAGGCTAAGAACAAAGGCATGATTATATATGTATTTTGCGTCATTGCTAGACTAATCAATGACCTCCTTGATAAAGGAAATTTTACCCACATCCTCAAACATCAAATTGATGCAATGAGAAGTGTTACCTCCCAAATTGTACATGATGATGAAGGCCCTAATCCACAAGGTACAATTCGAGGGAAACCTCTAGGAGAGGTCACCACCGTCACCTCAAAAACTTGTCCTCTTCTGCTTTAGGTTGACTCTACTCCGATTCAAGGGGGTATTCCCTATTAGGATTACTAAGACCAAGCAATGAAGCACATAGTGACGTTGAGAAGGATATCAAGATCAGTGCCAAATCCAACTAGGGCAATGGAGTCAAGGTGAATCAAAAGGTAAATGAAGTCAAGAAGAAACCCTCGGGGAGTTGGCTTATTTTCTCAAAGGATTAGGGTTTGAGAGTAGCACCACGAGGTTGAAGTAATCCCTCACCCAAAGAGATCAACAATGAACATCGAGGATTACAAGAAGGGCTTCCTCACATGAATGGCCTTCACCATCAAAATCAACTATGGCTTGATGAAAACTACTTAATACTTCATCCAAGGAACCATAAGGAAAAACATAGCATGGTATCGAATACTCACCAAACCAACAAGGAAGAATGAAGACAAGCCTAAATTCCTTCCTCCAAAGTAGTTGTGCAACTCCTCAATCGATAGATTTGAAGGCTTAGTAAAAGACTCGATAAATTCCACCATTAATCTTCATGCACCAAATAAAACCAAGTAGGAAAAACTTCAAGCATTAACAACATTCATCCACAAAGAAAGAACCCTTAACACCATAAATGCTCCAAGAAAGATATATCGATTAGGCTCCAAGGGAGAGAGATCCAAATTATCCAACCATGAGTGAAAATGAAGAGGAACATCTCTCTATATAGAAGGTGCAAAACCTCTTTTACAATAAAATAATAATTTCTCAAGTAATTCCCTAAATTTAGGCCAGGAAATCAAAATTTAACCTAACACAATATAAAGTAAAGTGGTCAAGCCACAGGTACAATGAAATGAGCAAGGCTATTGAGAGTAGGGAGCAGGAAGCGGGAGTGGAGAGCGCAATTTTCAAAGGAGTGGAAGCGGGAGCGTTTCGAGAGCATTTTTTTATATAATACATATTTTAATAAATTTTGATGCACATATATTAAAAAACATGCAAAATGTCGAATCAATTGCAAAAAACATGAAAACATAGATTTAAGATCATTTAACTATTGGATTAGTGATGATCATTAAAGCATCAACCGTTTAGTACACATATAACATCAATCATAAATGATTGCAATCAATAGATTGTAAAAGACAACATCAACCACAAAATGAAATAGACTCTAGAGCATCATATTCATTACCAAAGAGTTGTATGATTCAATCAATAGTTCAAACTTCAAAGGTAAATTGTCGCATAATGTTCATAACTTCAATGTCTACAGAATAAGCCATAATAAAGACAAAGTATTAAGTTCTAAAGACTACTTCTTAACAAGAAAAAGAAAAAGAGATCTAGTATACAATAGCAACTTGCAAGTACTAAGTACTATGCTCTAATTTTTCCTGTTGCCACGAGAAACTTCTAGTTTCTTTTCCCATGATCTGTGAGGAAAAAGGAGTAGGAGTAGGTGGAAGTGTTCGTGGAACACGACCAACACTTGAATGGCCCCCATGTGACAATGGATGTTGCGAAGATAAAAGAAAAATTGATGCATCTGAAACCCTGCTAGTGGATGGGAGTGGGATGTCTGCTCTAGGAGAATGATCACCCAAAATTTTTGCTTCCAAGCACTCTAAAACCATGGCTCCATCCTCCAAATTAGTCTCCTCTGGATTGTTGTCCTGTTATCCCCTAGCCTAGGGATAACTAAGGAGATTATGTCTCGAGGCCCACAGGTCCTAGACATGGAGTATCGAGAGCCATATTGACCTGAGCCTCGCCCTAGAGGGCCCATCCTTCTTCTTCAGCGCCTCCATCTTGTCATAACAGCAACATCCATCCCATCGGTATGGTCCTTCAACAGTAGTGGGTCTTGCTCCATAAAGTAATGAGTTGGGTATCATGGTATGTGTCACTTTGATTCTCAAAGCATTTGAATATGGGACTTTATGCCTTTCCACTTGTCCACACCTGGGGGGAATGACAGGATGCCCTAGCAAGTTGGTTCCCAGAGGGTTTGAGTTGCCACTGGGTGGGTTCATGAAAGGTCATCATCCATTCCCACCATACTTATCACTTTTCATCTTTTACCCTCTCATCCATCCCCTACATTGGTTCGGGCATTGGGTTTGCCAAGCTAGCAAAGGGTTGTACCTTACCTTGTGGGAGGAAGGGGCTAAAGGCCTAGAGGGTAAAAGTAGCTGGCAAAAGATAAAAGCCAAAAGAACAAAACCTTCAGATGCTTCATCCAGGGATCCCCGAGAAAGCAATAAAAGGCTTCTCAACAAGAAACAGAAGGACCCATAAAATAATAAAATCAAGACCTAGTTGGAGGATAGGGGGTCTCATCACGAGCCAACCTATTAGGTCCATGGGCATGCAGTGGTATGACACTACCATTCAGCTGGTCGACACGTCAGGGTAGTGGCTCTTGGTGGCATAGCCAAGAGAAAGGGGGTCTCATCACGAGCGAACCTTCTCATCTCCGTGAAATGCTTGTGGGTAACATTGTCACCACTGGTCACCACGCCAGGGCAGTGTCCTCTAACTAGTCTCTTGAAAGAAAAAACAATAAGATAAAAAGATAAAAGGCATTGACTGGGCTTGGAAACATTTGCATCGATGACAAGGTGCAGTTCACTCTCTTCAGAGGCACCCACAGGTAAGCCATACATTCCCCTGTCATCACTGAACCCATTTCTCAAACATCCCTACACCACCTCATCCACTTACATGGCCTGGATTTGTCTTCCCCTGGAAACATCCCACGTCCAATGAGAATTAGCCCAGTATGACCTCCGGACATCCTCCCCAAACCTGGCTTGTAGAATAACATAACGTCTTTGAGAACTTGTCTGGGAAAGGGGGGTTTTATGCACATGTTTAGATAACTTGATTATTAGATGTGATTGACATTGCTATGATCCCTGTGACTTATGAGCCCATGGACGGTGTACTTGTTGTTGTTGCAGGGCCACACCAACGGACAGGTAAACATGGGGAGATGATTAGTTTGGATCTCCATAGGGGTAAAGGCCCACCAGATGGATGCTGAGACCCCAACCAGGGGCAAACACATGTCAGAGGCTTGCACCAGAGAGAGAGGAGGACGTTCCACCAGAGACTGCCTGGCAGGCCTGGACCTAGGGGGTTCTTTCCCTCCTCCTATGATGTTGGTCTTGAAAGGTCCATGACGTCACCTCTGTGACCCTTGACGTCACCCAGCGTTTGATGGAGACTTTGGAAGCAGTTGTGTGCCAAGTGGCACATGTGGCTTGATGCAGAGGCCTTGGGACGCCTAATGTTTTGCTCCTAGAGACCAACATTTCACCAGAGAGGCCTAGCGTCACCGTAAAAGGGCATGACGTCACCTTTTCTACTTGATTTAGGGTTTTAATTTGTCATTTTATGTAAAAACTGGATATTACATGTAAAGTGGCCATGTCGTCCTTTTTGACCTAATTTGTAAATTAAAGGTCATTTGTATTGTATAAATAAGGGAAAATTCTCTCTTATTTTTCATCATCTTTCACTCACATTTAAGTGAGGTCTGAAATTTGCTCCCTAGTTAGGGTTTATTGG
>JASDQU010412986.1:0-10413 GCA_032191745.1 Picea mariana
TCTTTCAATCAGTACATGGTTTATGTAGCCATGATGTTGTGCAGACTCTTCGGCAAAAAGAATCCCTGTCATTTCCCTGTAGAATGGGTTCTCTTTTTAGAAGAAGCATCAGAAGGATATAGTTTCAACTAGGACAAGATTTTATATGATAATATAGCCAAAGAGGTTTCGAATTACAGAGATTCAAGAGCCCGAGGTCAACCAGTGGCTTTTTACATGTCAGCATACATCATGGATGCAATTTGTTTTATGACTCCATTCCCCTTGATGAATTGGAGTTGGAACACAACCTGCCTTGAACCCATTCATGAATATCACTCTGAGCTATGGGAAGAAAATGAAAAACATTCGTTTTACGAAATTTTCCATTTTGTGGTGATACCAATGCATAAAATGTTTTTCGGCTGTGAATCTCCTTGCATTTCTGAAGCAGTTTCAAACAAACTCAAGCCAATAGCATATTGGTTCATTGATGAAATATTCTCCTACATAAGGGTTTATGGGTGCTCAATCCCTCCTCACACTCTCTCAAAATTCCTCTTGGATAGACTGGTGTGTAGGGAAGTGGCAGACCAAATAGTAAAAGGCAGTATTGGAATAGAGCTAAAGGAAGCTCAAAATAAATTCTGGTCAGTCTTCCCTGTGCACATCGAGAGATTTTCATTACAAAATTTGGGACATTCTAGGGTGGAAGCAGAAGCACTCGAAGAAGTTAAACTGGTAAATATTGAGTACAAAAGGCATGACCTTTATCAATTAGTGAATAAACACTTGATACACTGCAATATGAAAGTCTATGAACATGAGGAGTCCCCTTGGGACGACATGTTCAAAGGAACCAAATCTTATAAAGAAGTGTTGGAAAGAGTACAGACACTGCCGTCTGACTTGCACGTCAAATTTCAGACCTGCAAGTCAACTTTTAGACCTTTTAGAAGCATCGACAGAGTGGTCTGCCCCAAGTACTTTAAGGAGAAGAAATTACCTTCCCATAGGAGCAATAAAGTATTCCACCAGGTTTCAAGAAGGAAGCAAAAAAGAAGGGAAATCCCAAAAAATCCCTACAGGATACGGAAAGGCCTCCACCAAGAAAAAATATCGAAGCAGAGAAAAGGTCAGGGAGACCTCCCAAGTCCGATAAGCCTACTCCCACTTCACCACCAAGGGTTGATGTAAACAGGCCTAAGGTGGAAGGAGGGAAAGGATCTACGAATCTAGGGAGTCCCATAGCCTCCTTAACCCCCTTACAGTCCATTTTTGGACTACCACAGACGGGAGTTCTATTTGTTGATGATCTTACCTCCATTCCCATAGATGAGATTTCTCCTACCAATTACTTTTTCAGTAGAAAAAGGAAGGTCATCCTGAAATAGGAGATGCATAAGAGGGAGGGGAACATGGTTTAAAAAAATAAAGTCTTGATAGACAGACAAAATTTGGAGGAAGAAGATTTCTCTACAGAGGTAGCAAGTTCCATGGGAGCCATGGCAACATCCAACTTTTTCTACCATGGGAAAAATCATAACAAGGATAAAGACAAGTGATAAAATCATAGCACAATTACGACAACAATTAAAGAATGTTGAGGAGAGCAATAGAGAAGAAATGAGTAAAATCTTGGAGTAGACAAGGGTTGCCGAAAGGTTAGAGGTTCAATCACTCAAAACGAGTGTGGAAGAAATGAGCTAGGAAATACAAACAAATCAGCTATAGATTACTCAACAAAAGGAGCATGCAGAATAGTTGCAGGCTAGATTAATATTGATGGAAGATCAGATTATAGACTTAAAATCTTTCCAGGCCCAATCACTGGAAGTGCATTCAAAAATAGAAATTGAATAGAAGAAATTGATTTCCATGATAGAAATTATTCAGAATTACTTTCAAGAAGTAGATAATGCCTTTGATAATATTATCCTAAGAGAAAAAGAAGCCAAAGCAGTGAGGATTACTTTCCAAAAGGCAATTATATATTCGATAGGTGAAGAGGTATCCAAAACTACGAAAGTATCAGCCATGGAGCAAATCAGAGGCGACATCATGCGCAAGCTATGGGAAACCAACATAATTGAAAGGAAAAGAATAGCCAAAGAAATCATAGATGACTATGAAGAAGTTTTTGATCTTCTAGACAAAGTGTCATTAAATATTGGAAAAGGCCAATGTACAGGACTTTTGGGACAGATCAATATTATAAGACATCAATTAAATTTTACGGAAAATTTGAGTGAAATCCAAATGGAAATTTCACAACTAAGAAAAATCGATGTCACCCTAATGGACAGTTTATTAGTTGAGCCTAACTTAAAGTTGCAGTCAATATAGTTTACAGATAAAGGAGTTGATGACCATCTTTCTAAGATTCAGAGAAAGGTTTATCTGTTCGAGGCAAGAGATTTTCCAGAACCCCCAAGAAATTGTACATAGTTCCTGGAGAAATTCATTAAATGTATCGAGTCAAAAGAAGGAGAGTCATCAACAAAGTAAAAGTATTATTTGGAAGAGCTCTACTTCCAAGAAAATGAAAAATGGAGAAGATCATGAAAATGGTTTTGGATCTATTTTTTAACAAATAGTTAGTCTCTAAGATTTAGGAAATCACCAACCGTCCTAAGATATGTGGTTTTGTATAAATATAATTTTTCAAGACTAAGAAAAGGCTTTTTTCTGGAGGGATTGTAAAGAGAAAACTTTGTTTTTCCTGAATTAATACAATATAGATTGAAGATTCCAGATCTGGTCAAGCCTGAGTTATGTGTTTCTCTGTCATTCTATTTTTATTTCATACTTTTGTTTGAAGTGTTTCATGTGGTAATTATCTATTATAGTAATTAAAACAGTCATATTATCTAATTGTTTGCATTTTTTCCTCTGTATCAGCTTTCAGTAGATATAAGACCTATGAATGTTTTGGGACTCTGAAACTGTATGCTTCTGGAAAGTTATCATCCCTCTTTCTTGTATTATCTTAAAATGAGATTCCTCTTAAATTGATGCCTCATTTTTTGTTATATGACTACATATTTCCTTCTCTTTCTTCATTCTATATATCTTATTCATTAAAATTAACTTAGATACCAGAAGTGGCCTTTATTTCGGTTATACTATTCATTCATAATTTGGAAGTTCTATTTTTATTAATTCGAACCAGAAATTCGCGACCCTTGGAAATATTTTGATTTACAAAAGAGAAACCCTCAACTTTCATGACTGTTCCAGTTACCAGACAGCCTAATATAGAACCCGGTCTATAAGATCAGATGAGCATTGCATTAAACCTATTCAATACCATCTTACAAACAACAAATACATAGGTAGAACTTGAGCGTTCATGGGCTACAATTGAAAGGGATATTACCATTCAAGAACAATGGGAAGCTAGACAGAGACAGTTAAGGAACCAACTATGTTCTTGTTTTTCTTTTAAACTAATATTTTTACCCATTATTTATCTCTACCTTTTCAGATGCATTGATGGTATACTTTATACCCTTAAAGTATAAACTCATGAACAACACCATGCATGACACAAGTGATGGGATGGTGGACACAAAAAAATACATCGTGGATCCATAAAGGATCAATCATGACTCAATCATGGCCACAAAAGTATACATTGTGGATCCATGCAAGACAAAAGTGAAATCATAGCCATGACCAAGTACAAATGTGGATCTATGTCACATCATACAAATTAATGAGATGACTCAATAACTGAGCAATATGTGAAGTGCTCATGAATATTCTCCATCACAACTTGATAAATAATGTCATCTAACAAGATTGTGATCTTATCCCAAGGTCTTCATCCTAGATATGAATGGTATGAATCTACAACATGTGAATAAAGGATTTGAAGCTGAGAATTGTAGAAACCATATTATTACCGTTCATTAATGTATATCGTTAACAGATGCCAAGGAATCCATCGATGATGATGATGGAACCCAAGATACCTAGTAAAATATACAAAGTGTGAATAAAGGAGTTGATGTTGAACACTCGTATATTCACTCGATATGAGACAATTATGTAAACCCACTATTGAAATGCAAGGAGACATGACATTGATGTCTGCAAGTCCCAGGGTACTGATGGGTTTCTAGATTTCAATCATGGATAATGAGCTAGATTCGACAGGGTGAAATCTGTCGAAGGAGGGCCTTGATCTATCCCCCATCAATTGACATGAAACATGTAAAGACATGTGGTGTGACAATCATAATAATAGAGCACAACTGACATGAGGATGGATGAGAGAATGAGGAAAAAAAGGACTGCAGGTGGCCGATGCAGGTAAAATTACCTTGAACAAGTATGCATGACAAATAACTTGACTTGGAAACAATAAATCATATGAATACCATAACATTGTTCATGGACCTATCAGTGGAACATGACACACAATGGAAATGGTGGTCAATGATAGAGAATGGATGACCTGACTATTATATATGATGATAGAACATGTACATTGTTCAAGGTGACTCAAAGTAGTAATAGCTACCAGATAATGAAGATAAAGAGAAGGAAAAACCCTCTAAAAATTACCCACCATGAACGGTGAGTACCTTTTTATATCTTTATGAGCTTGAGGAGGATAACATATGCTCGATATACCTCATCTGACGATGAGTCCCTCAACATATTTTAACAAACCTGAGGAAGGAGGGGTTCGACCCCATGTGTGGGTCCTTCGATGTAAATTTTAACGAGTCCAAAGAAGGTAAAATTGATGGCCTTTTCATGTTTAGAAAGTATGAAAAGGTCATAAAGAATACTCCACAAAAAAAAATTTCATAAAGTTAGTCCTCAAGGTTTGAAAAAGTATAAAATGATACCTAGGATAACTTCTCCTAACCATGATGGATAGGGTGCTCCTTTTTCGTAAATAGTTTGATGAGACCGAAAAAGAGATAAACTACAAATCAATAGACATTCTTTCTAATTCACTTTAATGAGCATGAAAGACAACAAGATCACTCAACAATATTTTCATTTTTTAACGAGTTTGAAAAGAGCTTAAAGAGTTCTCCGTAATGAGGTCATTTTTCATAATTAGTCTAATGAGGCCAAAAAAGGGGTAAATTATCACTTGAAAGACGCCCTTTATAACCTTTTAATGAGTGTGAAAGGAGAAAATCTCACTCGACAATATTTTCATATTTAGAGAGTCTAAAAGAGCTCAAAGGAGACTCCAAAGAGTTCCTTTTTTGTAGATCTTTTACGATTTTGAAAAATAGATAAAAGTATACTCGGTAACCTATTCTAATGTATTTGCAAGAATGAGAAAGAACAAAGACTAATCTTCGTAACCTATTCTAATGTATTTACGAGCACAATAAAGAGAATAGAGTAAGATTGGTAACCTATTCTCATGTATTTATGAGCATGAGAAAGAACAAAGACTAAGATCAAGATTGGTTTCATTTTTACACAAGTTTGAAACAAAGTAAAACTATGCTTGGGTAGGTTTCATTTTTTCGTGAGCTTGAAACTAGGAAATCTATGCTCAACACTTTCCAATGTAAATTCCAAAGGTAGGTGGTTGGTACTTTTCCCCCATCTTGAGAAACTACCGACTTAACTTCAGAATAATTACCAAAGGCTGGAGACATGTCCCCCAATCCTTGTTTCATATGCCAACTCTTCTCCCATCACCAATGTTTATGCCAAATTAGACTGTTGGATACTAATAGGAAAATGTTCACTAGAGGAAGAAAGAGGATCAAGTGTTTACAAGTTCTTATGAAATAATTGACCCAACGGGAGAGGAAACAGTCTCAGTTTTTAATGATCTTGACAAACGAAAAGAACCATTCTCATGATCATCATTTTCATTTTTTGACGAGCTTGACACAGAAATGGGAACTATGCTCGTAGAGATTGGTTTCATTTTTTAACGAGATTGAAATTAAGAAGAAACTATGTTGTTTGTTGGGTTGAATCCCTAGACCAATTTTCCATTTTATAACGAGCTTGACAAAAAAATGGGAACCATTCTCATAGCTATCATCTTTCTCATGGCTTCCAAGAGGATAATAATCTAGAAGAAATACATGTCAAGGGACAAACCTTGATCATGGCCTCCAATATATCTTCGCTAGATGGAAGAACAACACTCTGAAAGGAATACATATCGAGGGGTGTGATAGGGGTAGGGATATTAGGCTCTAAAATCCCTATCGAAGAGATCACCATGTCAAATATCGGATCTAAGTTAGAAGAAGAGAGAGATTCCTTCTCATTCGGGGTTGAATTCATGGGACAAGTTTCCACATAATTGACCTGCGACGGGGAAGATGACATTGACATATAAGGACTATTCAGGGAATTCATATGGTTGGCCATCATATGAGGGACAATGAATGAAAGTTGGTCTATGGTCATTATGCTTCCATTCTGTGGAAAAAACATAACTCGAAAGAGTGTGAACACAAAATATTGCATGGAATAAACATAGTCTCACCTAAGGAGAAAATTAAATTCCAAGGGGTCGTGGATTACCATCACATCAATGTAGACCATTTTTTCCTCCAAAGTAACATGAAAATGAGGAAGGATCTGTAAATGTTGACTAACCCTTCTATTAAAATCCAACAGATTCTGAGTCATTGACGCAAGATGAGGATAACCAAGAGTTTTCCAAGCATTTGAGCATAGGATGCTAACAAAAGATCCTTCATATATTAAAGTATTAGGAATATTCCTACCACAAACCTGGAAAATGATTTTAAAAGGTGCATAAGATGGGAGATGAGGTTTTGTTATAGAATTCCAATCAATTCTAATTGCATTTCTTGGAGGGGGTTCCCCAATCTATTGTGTCATGTATGGATCCACAGTGTCATTTTGGAGGTTATCCTCTTGTTTCTTTTATTGAGCATGGGTATTCCCGCCTAAGGGATGTTTTCTATGCAGAACTAATGATGCTCTCTTCCAAGGTTCCTTTACCCAAAGCTCTGTGAATTTATTGGTAAAGTATTTCGACCATTAGACACCTCTTCCGATCTCACACTTTAGGGGGCATATGTTATAGAGTTATTAACACCCTAACTATTGAGCCATCATCTCTTAAGAGGTCACCTATCAATCCAACAATGTTCATCGCCTTTTCCTTGAGTTTCAAGCCCAATTTCCTTTTGGTTTCTCTTTCCCTTCATTGAGGGTGAGAAAAAGAGGGTTGGCCTTCTAGGCCGCGAATGCTCACTCTGTCTATGTGTTTAGGGAGCGACTAAGACTAGAAACTCCCATATTTGGACTTGGTTGCAATGAATGAGACCTTCTTCTTATTTCTCTGGGTTTTGTCTTGAGAATTCCTCCATTATGAGCTCGAGGATCTTATCCTACTAATCATATGGACTTATCCCTAAATCCCTATAAGGACCAAGCCATTTCCCACGGGAAAGATGGAAATAACTAGTAAACTTATGTTGCTACTTTGGCCACCAGATTTGAGCAATGAACTTGGATAGATATTGTTTCATCGACTTATCCATTTGTTAGTTGTAATGTTGCTTCAGTAATTAACATAATTTGTAATAANATATTGGGTATGAGAGAGGACACTATGAGAGTGAAGAGGAGGTTGCAGCGAATGTTCTGCAGAAATTATCCCTTCATTTTGAAGGATGAAATAAATGAAGGATTCATTTTTTATCTGTGGACATATACTATATTAGGTGAACCACATATATCAATGTCTCTCTTGTATTGTGTTCTTCTATGTTTTATTTCGACATTCATTTTTATTTTTTTATCGTTATTGCTCTATGATCCTATTCCTAACAAAAAAAATCTAGAGATAGAAGGTGTAGAAAACTTCATACATGCAATAAAAAACACTATAAGTGCATCAAACATATAAACTAAGATAAAAAAAATCCAAAAAACAAGGATTTGTAACATAACCATAGAGCAAAATAAAGTGGATTTGTTTTGGAGGGGATTGGGTCTGTAGGGGTCACAAGTCCTTATCCTTTATTTGGTTTCTTCTCATATGCATAATATTTAATGATGATTGAATTTTCAACTGTTCCATTCAATTCAAAGGTTCTGGAAACCTGTACCATTCCCTCCTCTACTTTAGCATTCCAGTCAGTCACTTTCAAGCTTAAGCCAAATACCACTAGACAAAGAAATGTAAACTTATCTTCCAATATCTGTAATATGTCATAGGGCTTCTAGCTCTCAATAATGAAAATTTTCCAAAGTGGTGGCCATCCAGTAGAATTCCATGATTCTTAATAGTTTGGTGTCTTGAGACCTAGAGGATATTGTGTCCTTGACCCAATCATGAAATTCATCTTGAATCTATTTCTTGGAAGTATATCCCCTTTTCCATTTGACTTTGTCTATCATTTCATTCATTACTTACTGAATATGATAGGGTATAGTTTCCCGATATCATCACTAATGCTTAAGAGATTATTTCTCCACAATAGTACCCTTGAAACTGGACATGTCCATGTTGTCTTTTGGCACTATGTCCTTCCATTATCTCTTCCTTCCATCTCTATTGGCTTTGTAATTCATTGCATCAAGTGTATCCTCTATTATTTCTTCACAATTGTAGATTCATATATCTAAGGTGTTGGTTTCTCTCATACCTTGGAGTGCCTATCCTGTAAATTTGCAGGCTAGACCTAGCAACCACCTCCAAACTACCAGCAGGTGATGGAATTGACCAAACAAGGCTACAACCCTGTGGATATAAGATATATGAGTGAAATTGGTAACCCACTAAACCTTACCCTCAAGCATCCCATGCCTGAGGAGATAGAGATCCTTTTTTCCTCCATATGAAAAAAATAAAATTCCACTCTTAGACCTAGAAAGAAGAGAAAAGACCAAACAAGAGGATAATGTCATGACTGTGAAAAACATGTATCCCAAACCCCCACCCTGAAAGATCCTACAAGCAAAGTTCATGGATAAATAAAAGAAGAGAATACCCTTACCGTTTGGACATCCAATGAAATTGGCATATGATTTACAAGAAGGAGGACCGTCATCTATAGACAACCAACTCCCATAGATGATTTTAGGGGCGAAATTTCGCCCATGGGCGAAATTTAGGGGCTTCCAATTTTTTATTGGGCGAATTTTTTGTATTAAAGTGATTTTTTAAAACTTATATCATTAGCCCGTAATTTATTTTAGGGGGAAAATCATGTACAGAGTTAGCCCATGTTTTTAGGAGAGATTGAGGAAAAAAAATTATATTTCACCCCTACAATTTGGAGGGACAAGCTTCCATTAGCCAAATTTCTAGAAGTATGGGAATTTTTGATAACTTCTTCGACCACCCATTTGGTAAAATCGGGGTTTATGGTTTAATTCACCCAGATTTTGTGGTATGGGCATTGGGTAGCTACATTTTTTCCCTCGCACCTGGTATAAATTGTATGGGATTTGCTCTCTCTAGTGACCATCCCGAAAATATCTAATTCCCCAAGGCTTGGTTTACATATATTGAATTTTCGTGCTTATTTCCCCTCGACGAAATGGAAAAAAGGGCAAGAGTCAGAGATGCTAGTGGTGGAGCCGCCTGTTCAGAGCAGAAGAAACTAGAATTTTTTACAGTTATTAGCCTGGTGGAGCCGCCTGTTCAGAGCAGAAAAAACTTGGATGGTGTCGCGTGAGGCTTTGGCGGTCAATAATTACTAGGGTTTCCAAACAACTTGATAGGTATTTACTATTTACCTAGTCCTTCGTCTTTATTACCCATCCAAGATATCAAACTTTTCAAGCATGTTTAGTGGAACTATGACATTGTCAAAACATTTCAAACTTGTGTTGTTGTTGAGTATCACGTTCTCTTTCTTTTTCCTCCACATTGGAAAGGTGTTTTGCTTGGAGACAAATGGATGATTCAACAGGCAAGCCATTTTTCGTGAGCAACACACTTCACTCCATTTGGAAGTTTGTGTTTTAGATTAGATTTGGCTATCCACTTGTTGTCAAGATTGCCATTTTTAAAAAATATGTAGAGAGTCTTCACGTCAGCACTAAAGCAGATATGCTAGCCCTCCTTGCCTATGTGTGGGGTGTTTGTCTGTCCTCTCTTTTCCCCCTGGGTTTAGTGATCTTCATGTACATGTATCAGATATCTTGATTCTTAATATAATATAAGCAGTATTGTCAAAAAAACAAAAAATTGTTGCACATAGTTTGTGTCACAAACTATGTAGTATGTACATAACCCTCATTGGGTAAATTCATTCCTTAGTACATGAAACCTCCTCTTTTCTACAAAACCATTGTTTCCAATCCCACAACTTAATTATCTCAATTCGTATGGTTTTCCTTGAAAGACATTGCTTGTGACATGTATTTCTGTATTATTTAAGAGGCTAGAAATAGGAAAATAACTATCACAATTACCATGGTAGCCAGGCTAGCCAACACAAC
>JASDQU010412987.1:0-10413 GCA_032191745.1 Picea mariana
TGGCTCTGCAAAACCCCCTTGGTGGCTAACCAAAACTCATGAATACCAACTTGCTAAGCTACCCCATTAATCACCCCAACAGTGGTCAAGTGGATTAGTGTAAGATCCAAGCAGTCATCTGAAATGGAAGGAACCTAATGCATATATAAGAGGGTTATAATGATCAAATATGACACATACCATGATACCTCAAACCAATTACCTCATGGAGAAAGAGCCCTCTCTGATGCAAGCCAAGCCGGTAGTGATGGAGGCTGGTACTGCTGACAGGACAAAGCTGGCTGAGAAGAAGAAAGATGGACCCTCCAGGGCCATGCTCAAGTCGCTCCTGCTCTCGGTACTCCATGTCTAGGACCATGTGGGCCTTCAGACATGATCTCCTATTTATCCCTAGAAAGTGGGGATAACAGGAGTCACAATGTATTACAGAGGTAAAATAGATCAAGCAAAAGGTAGTTGAACCTATTTGGGAGTTCGATCAGAGATTCAAGACCTTAACAGGTCGATTGACTTTTTAGATCCTAGACGAATAGAACAAGGAATGATTCATTGATGCCCTTCTACCACACATCAAAGTTCCCCTGATGTAATAGAATATTTCTTCGCAGGTTGAGGCATTGGAGATCGCCATGAAGCTAGAATCAGCCCCTATGGGAGAATCCAGCTCAGGTATGAGCCAGATCTTGAGTTAGCTAACTAGTTTGTCTCTGCAGGTCAAAGATATGAAGAAATACAAGGGAAAAGATAAAAGAGAAGACATATGGTGTGTCAAATGAAGATAAGAAGGCCATGATAAGGAACACTTCCCTCTATTCAATGAATACTTGGCTTCTGGAGCTCCAAGCCCCTTGAAGCAAGTCACCTTACCCTAAAGTGAGGTATGCAGAAACAGACATCATACTGGTGAGTGCTATTATATTCAAAAGTATGTTCAAACACCTACAAATTTGTATTGTACATTCTGTAAGTCTGTAGGACATGATGATAGGGATTGTAGGGCTTATGATATCATGCATGAAAGGTAAAGAGACATATATAAGATTCAAGGAGAAGTACAGCAAGAAGGAAACACTACGCAGTATAAATCTCCTGGGAGAGGAAACTTCAATCCTCGTGGTGGATTTAGAGGAAGAAGACGAGGAGGAGGAATGAATCGAGGCCAAGGAAAAGTCATCTGTTATAACTGTGCACATCCAAGACACCTTGCAAGGGATTTTCAAAACCCTTGTACCACTTGCAGCTACTACAACTCGTTTGACCATGTTATAGAAGATTGTCCTGTGCTGCTAGCCAAGCTTAAATAAAGATGAGGACCTCAACAAAACCCGCAAGTGCAATTGATCTATGTTGAACCTCACGGAGAAGACCCTAGAGTCATTATTATAACTAGAGGAGGCGCTATTATAGGAGATGACAGAATAACCCAGGGGAAGATTACAGAAGACTCAAGGATCAGGAAAGCTACAGAGAAGACACAAATGTTTGATATAAAGAAAGAAAGACAAATATTTGAGGAAGCAAGAGAAGAGTTCAGAGGAGACCAAGTTTCTTCATCGAAGAAAAAACCAGAAGTAAGAGAGTATGGAATGCATCATGCATTTGATTAGTCTACTTCGCCAAGAAAAGGAAAAGAGGTAAGCAAGATCATGGACTTTTTACATACTTGTATTAAGTTGATTCAAGATGAAAGCATTGTACAAGAATTACAAAATTTAATCAAACAATATGAGCTAGGAAAGATAGACCCCTTACTGAATAGGGTAGTACACCAAATCAGTAAGAAGAGAAGGAAAAATAAGGAATTACACTTGAATGCTCAAATAGGAGAGTATGAGATAGACTATGTGGTCCTCGACTTAGGGTCAGAGGTCATTGTCAGGACGAAGCAAACATGGGCACAGATGGGAAAACCGAAGTTTTTATATTCCCCTATCAGGCTTAGGATGGCTAACCAACAAGTTGTTAGCCCATTTGGACTATTGAAACATGTCCCTGTGGACATCGACGGAGTAAGAAAATTTGCAGATTTTGAGGTAATTGAAATATTTGATGACAGTTTCCCTTACCCTGTGCTGCTAGGAATTGATTGGGCTTTCAATAACTCCACTGTGGTTGATTTAAAGAAAAGACATATGATTTTTAATGGAGATGGTCTTAGGTTCATTGCACCTTTATATCCAAATGAAGGTCGGCGATACACAGATCCCATCAGAGAAGAAGACTGTGCATACAAACTGGAAAACATATATAAACTAATAGCCAGACAGCAAGATTACATTAATCCTACAGCCGATGGAAATTTAAGCTGGCGAAGTGATAACGCGTGCTCATCAGACTCAGAAGAAGCACTGGAGAACTGGAAGAACCAGATGTATGAAGTCTCTACAAGGAGATGTGCTAGATTAACCAGAGAAGTTCGCTGGATCGACACAACAGTAAGTAACCTGCACACATTTGATGGTCTGAATCCGTTAGAAGCCTTCCTATCAGACTTTGAATAAAGTGTACCAACACAACATAGGTTATTGGCAATGGATGAGGCCTTGAAAGCCACACCAGCAAGATGGTGGGGGACGCACAAAAGTAATATCACAGACTGGACATAATGTTGTACTTTGATGACAGCGAGGTTCTCAGCACAACTTGAAAGATGAAAATTAAGATACACAGGTCGAAGCTACCCAAAGGACCATGTGTGAAGCTGCGAAGAGGCCTAGAGCGACATTCCGCAAGAATAGTGGGTACAGAAATTCATCAGCACGCTGGACACAACACCTATAAACTAGTACCTTCAAGCAGAGCTGCACCTCATCACTGCAGATTGGGAAGGTATGACTCAGAATTTTGTAACCACCTTCTTATTTGAAAGTCAATATCCATTAGTAGATCAAGCATTACAGGTTGTGAGACAAAAATTATTCGAGGAGGTATCTATCCTTCCCTTAGAACAGGAAGAGGATGAATGGACTGTGCCTCTCCAGAAACTGCAAGGTTGTTACAACATCAATGCCGATGAAGACGATGATCTGAGGAAGGTGAACATCGCAGAAAAAAAATCCCAGAGAGAAGTGGAAGGACCAGGAGTTGAGGTTCCATTCATTGGACAACCAATCAAGATTAAGAAAGTCAACATTGGAACAAAGAAGACACCAAAGTTTGAAAATGTTGGGGATTATTGGGATGTTGCTACCATTGATAAGATTATTGAGTTGTTGCACGAGTACCAGGACTTGTTTCCGACCCAGTTCACTGATATGAAAGGCATTAAAGGGCCTATGGGTGAGATGAGGATCCCTTTGAAACCAGATGCAAGACCAATCAAACAACAACCCTACAGGATGAAACCCAAATACAAAGAGAAAGTGAAGATTGATCTTGACAGAATGCTAGAAGCATGAATTATAGAACCTGTCGAAGAGTCGGAGTGGATAAGCCCTATGGTGGTGCAAGACAAGAAAACAGGACAAATCAGGATATGCGTAGATCTCAGGAAGCTGAATGATGCTTGTTTGCATGACCCCTTCCCTACACCATTCACTAATGAAGTGTTAGATAATGTGGGAGGCCAGGAAGTATATTCTTTTACAGATGGATTTTCAGGATACCATCAGATCTGGATAGCCAAGGAAGACAGCCATAAGACCACGTTTGCAACAGAATGGGGATCCTACCAATATACAGTGATTCCATTCAGATTGAAGAATGCCCCAGCCATCTTTTCTAGGGTGGTGGTCGAAGCATTCAAGGAATTTCTGCATAAATTTTTAGAAGCATACTTTGATGATTGGACTGTTTTTAGCTTATTGAAAAATCACATTAAATGTCTAAGGCTAATGTTGGATAAATGCAGGTAGTGTCAAATTTCTTTGAACATGAATAAATGCATTTTACTTTCACCATTTGGCATGTTGTTAGGTCATATTATATGCAAGCAAGGATTGCTGGTAGATCCATCCAAACTTTCCATTATAGTTTATCTACCCCCTCCTACATCAGTCAAACAGTTGTGCACTGCGTTGGGACACACAGGCTACTACAAAAAGTTCATTAAGGGCTATGCTCAGATTACAGCGCCCATGGAGAATCTGTTGAAGAAAGATTGTCAGTTTAGTTGGACGGAAGAATGCCAACACAGCTTCGACACACTGAAACAGAAAATGGTTACTGTGCCCATTTTGGTTTTCCCAGATTAGACCAAGGAGTTTCATGTGCATGTTGATGCATCATCCATTGCATTGGGAGTTGTGCTAGAAAAACCAGGAACAGGAGACTTTGAACACCCGTTATCCTTTGCTAGCAAGAAGCTATCTACAACTGAGATTAATTATACCACTACTGAGAGAGAGGGATTAGCCATGATGTATGCACTGCAGTAATTTCGCCACTATTTGTTGGGAGAACACTTTAAAATGTTTACTAATCACTTCGTGTTGAAGTACCTGGTCAACAAGCCAGTGTTGGGGGGGCGAATATGCAGATGGCTTCTGCTGTTTCAAGAATATGATTTTGAGATTATAGTAAAGCCAGAGAGAATGAACAAAGGTCATGACCACTTATAAAGGTTGGAACATGGAGAAGATACAATTAGTTTGGAGGATACACTACCGGATGCACAGCTACTAGCCATTAGAAAGATCGATGACCACTTCACAGAGATAGTACAGTTTCTATCAACACGAATGTCACCCAGTGAGTATACAATTCCTCAAAAGAAACATCTAGTAGTGCGCGTTGCAGATTTCTCACTTATCGTCGGACATCTATACAATATGGGACCTGATGAGATATTGAGAAGGTGTGTTATGGAGGCAGAACTACCACTGATCCTCATAGAAGCTCATGAAGGCATCATAGGAGGACATTATGCAGGGAAAGCAACTACGCAGAAGGTTCTTAGAGCTAGCCTTTGGTGGCCTACTTTACACAGAGATGCTAAAGACTATTCCAAAGCCTGCAATGTATGCCTAAGGGTTGGGAAACCATCCAAAAGAGATGAAATTCCATTAGCACCACAACTAACCCTACAAACATTTGAGAAATGGTCCATTGACTTTGTTGGACCTATAAACTCACCAGGAAAGCGCACAAGAGCAAGGTACAAAATTACAGCAACATAATACTTGAGTAGATGGGCTGAAGCAAGAGTAGTCAAGGACTGTAGTGCAACTATAGTTGGGCGCTTCATATTTTTTGACATCATAACCAGGTTTGGATGCCCAAAGATCCTTATGAGTGATCAAGGAACACATTTCATCAATAAGATAGTTGAATCCTTGACTGAATAATTTACAGTCCACCATCAGAAGATCACACCGTACCATCCTCAAGCAAACAGGATATTTGAAGCATTCAATAAGATCTTGGAGACTGTGCTCACAAATATTTTCTGTGTGAACAGAGATGATTGGGACTTAAGAGTACCAGGAGTACTTTGGGCCTATAGAAAAACTTGCAAGAAGCTGACAATGTAAACACCTTTTAAGTTGGTATATGGTCTTGAAGCTGTTGTTCTAATGGAATATTTGGTACCAAACCTAAGAATTGTTGCTTTTATAGATATGGATGACACTAGATCTATTCAAGAGAGGCTTGCACAGTTGGTTGAATTGGAAGAAGACAGATTCATTACAGGATTCCATTAGCAAATTCAAAAGAAAAGAGAGAAGGCCTATCATGATAGGCACATCAAGAATAAGGCATTCAGACAAGGAGACCTAGTGTTGGTCTATGACAACAAGTTCATAAAACATCCTGGGAAGTTCAGAATGCATTGGCTAGGGCCATACGAGATCGTTTATGTTACAGAAGGAGGAGTTGCACAAATGAAAATGTTGAATGGAGAATGGAAGGAAGGATTAGTGAATGGGAGTAGGATGAAGTTGTACTATAACAAACAGCTGCCTCACAGCTCTCAGTGAAAACATGAAGAAAAGGGTCTAGGTACTAGGTGCAGTTGAAACTGGGTACCAGACACAGAAAAGATAGTCTGCACAAGGGAGGAAAAGGAGGCATCAAGCAGGAAGCAGAGGCTACACTGCGCAGTATGGAGTCGAAGTAAAACAGGAAGCTCAGATCTGAAGTGCCTCGGGATGAGTCACAAGTGAGTGTTGGGGGCTTGTTGGCCCTTGGTTATGGAAGGAAGTGAAGATCAAGGAAGAAAAGGAAGAAATCAAACTTCACGGAAGACACAGTGATTGATATTGGGTCAAAGTGAGCAAAAGAGAAGAAAAGATGGAGCGAATCCTAAGAAAGAAAGTCATTGGACGAGGAGATCGGGGACGACCGATAAGCAAGGAAGAAGGAGTGTGGACAGGTCAATAAGAGGGAAAATCCACCATTAGATACTTTGAAGCACCACGCGAGAAGGAAAGACAGGTTGGCGAAGCCCTGAAAATATGGGTTAATTTGACCTAGGGTTTTAGACACATAGGGTTTTGGACATCTAGGTTTTGGCCTAAGGCTGTCAGTGAGCTATTGTAATGTATAAATAGAGGTCTAAAGGGCCTAGGTTGGGTTGATACTTTGGGTTGGTATGATAATATTGTTATTGTTGTTGTTGGTATTGAGTTGGTTGAGAGAAGAGTATTGTGTGAGAGAGAAGTGTTGAGTACAAGAGCCTTCTGGATTGCAATATCTTCAGCTGGGTGCGAAGATCAACCCTGCAACTAGGTGCGTAGGGAGGGGAGAGAAAGAGAGGAGAAGAGAGAATATCTTCTAGCTAAGAGAACAAATAAGAACTGTATGCTTTACCTTAATATATTATATCACAGTTCTGTGGACGTAGCCCTAGAGAGAGGGTGAACCATGTATATTTTTTGTTGTGTGTGATTGATCTTCTATCTTTGTCATTAATATACTGTGATTGCAGTACTATTTTAGATCTGATAAGTAGATGTGCAAAATAGATCCAAGTTGATAAGTGATATATGAATGCTATGTTGTTCTTGCGTTAGATCCACTTGATATTCCCCTTGGTTGTAGACATCTATGTCCTGCAACCCCCTCATAACTGCTTCGGGTGAGACTGCATCTGCTTCGCACGTGTTGCCGAAAAAGCAAGTAGTTAGGGCTTGTTGGTGCGCTCTTGGAGCTGAACCCTGGGTCTACCCCTGTGCCAACAGGGTGCATCTAATTTCATTATGTATAATAGAATTTGGAAAAAAATAGGATCTCCCAATATTGTGCAATATACAATCACCGTTCATGTGTATGATGGTTTCCCTTCCCAACCTGAAGGATTTTATCAGAATGTTCACATATAGTTAGATGGTAAACAAGTTCTCATTGATGTGGATGTTGTAAACACCCCATTTGACTATAACATTATTTTATTTCATAGTTACATGTATTCTATGAAGGTGGTTGCATCCTATCTTCTGTACCATAAGATTCCCACATGAAGGAAAGATCATTACCATTGACCAAATAAATTATTATGATCCAAAAGATCAAATCAACATCAATAATGTCTTGATTGTAGTTGAAGGGAACCATGCCATTTCTTTGTTCATGAATGTATGTATGGGAGTATTCAAAGACTCTACATTGCTTGGAATGTATGTATGGGAGTATTCAAAGACTCTACATTGCTTGGAATGTATTGTGGTCCCATGTTGATAATGAAACCTCCTCATCCATCAAATGTATGTACCATAACAAGATCCAATAAATTGTTTCCCCTACACCTTCACCATTAGGGGCATCATCTTCGTAACTGTTGGTTGTGAATATTGATTATATTCCTAATTTTTTATGCAGGTCAAAGAAACTGTAGGATACACAATTCTTGGCCGAAATTCTTTTAATGCAATTCAAATATTTTATTTTCATAGTCAATCTGAACCGTTCATTATAAGGTCACAGATCTGGCGGTAGAAGTTATGTTAGGGTTTTTTTCCCTAGAAGGAAACCCTATTTTATGTATGAGGGAATTGTATTGCGGTAGTAGATGAATGTGAATATTGTATTCTGGGAGAGGAGACTATGAGAGAAAGAAGAGGAAGTTACAACAGATGTGTTGTAAGTTGTATCCCTTGGTCGAAATCCATAGAAATGTTTTCCCAAGGTCGAGTGGGTATAGGTAAGAAATGGTATAAACCTTTCTTCTTGTTACTAGGTTTCTTGGTACAACAAAGTATACATCCCCTAATATAGTGTACTACATCTTCTTGCATTTTGTGCCAGTGCACATACCTCTGTAAGTTGGAAACGGTCTTCCTAATACCAAAATGTCCTACAACCTTGGAGGTATGAGCCTCTCTTATAAGCTACAGTAGTTCAAATTTAGGGACACAGAGCTTGTCGAGCTTGCAGAGTAGACCATTCTGAAAATGATAGTCAGTCTTGTCGTCACCTTCTTCTATATGAATTTGGCCCTGTAGCTGGTGAAACACCTCCTTTAAGTCCTCATCTTTTGTGTATCCCTATCTATATGCATCATGGGTAAAAGGATTCATGTGCATCAAAGTTCCCAAAGATGTAATCTTGGATGTGTTGTGTGTGGCCTTGAAAGCATTTCTTCCAAATTGTTTATGTTTCTCTTCTTATACTTTATGACTAGACGAAAGTGTTGTAAAAACCCCATCTATTTGTAATGTCTGGTTTGTTGTAGCTTACTTTGGGCCTGCAAACACTGTAGTGGTTGGTGATCTGTGTGGATTATAGTTTATTTTCCCATCAGATAGAGCTTCCACTTCTTGATAGCTTGAATCACGACATAGATTTCCTTGTCGTAGGTAGGGTAGTTGAGAAATGCCCCATGAAATATTTCAAAATTATAACATAGAGACATTCCTCCTTGCAACAAAACTACTCCCATGGAATACCCACTTGCATCTATCTCCACTTCAAAAGGATTTTGTAAGTTTGGTGATGGGAGAATTGGTGTTTGACTAATATTTCTTTTCATCTCATTGAAATCCTTCTTTCGATTTTTTCCCCACTAGAAACTCTTACCATTCGTTATTATGGTGTGGAGTGGTGCAACTACCATTGAAAATGAAGCTATGAACTTCTGCAAGTACTATGTTTACCCAACAAAACTCCTAACTTCAGTGACATTTGTAGGAACTGGCATTTTCACGATGGCCTCCATATTTACGAGATTTATCTTGAGCTCCCCTCCACCGATCACATACCCAAAATACACCAAAGTCTTCTAAGAAACTCACATTTCTTGAGGTTAGCCAACAATTGGTGCTTCTTCAAAGTCTCTAACACCTGCTTGAGATGTGAGATGCACTCCTCCCATGTAGCACTATAAACCAGTCTATCATCGAAATAGATTATAAAAAATGAATCTAGATATTGGTGTAATACACTATTCATCAATTTCATAAATGTATCTTGTGCATTACATAAACAAAATGGCATGACCAACTATTCATATAACCTTACCTTGTCTTAAAGGAAATGTTCTAGGTGTCTTCTTCATTGAAATGTACTTGGTGGATATTCAGAATCTGTAGCAACTCCTCCTAGGCTCTCATCATCATTTCATTGTCTACTCTATAGCTCTACACTTCCTTTTGCAAGCTTCTCATAGTTTCAATCAGCTCAACCAGTTCCACCCTGCTTCTATGTCTATTGGACTCGATCTCTACATTTCTCATGCTAACATGTAAACCTCTTACCTCCTCATGGCTATAATATCCTTGGGCATCCTCCATATCTCAAATCCTCATATAGTGACCATATCTATTTTAACAATATTACCAATTTAACAAGAACTGTGACCTCAAAACGATAACTCTAGCCCAAAAAACTCATATTTTTGCATAAAAAACATGAAATCAACCCCAAATCAAAAAGTGGTGCTACCGGTGGCACAATGTTTTCAAACGGGGTCAAAATTACAACATTTTTCAAGCATGACCTTCAAAACTCATACAATAGCTTAGAAAAACCTTAAAATTAACACCTAAATAAAAAAAAATGACGATAACTAAAGCACAAAGTTTTTTCTAAATGTTAAAATTATGGCTCATTTCAACCTAATTGAAACCGTGGTTTTGACAATAGATCCCTATGCAAAAAAAAGAAACCCAAAATTGGATACAAAATGGTCACTTAAAAATTTATTTACTAATTTTTTTTTCTTCTTAAATTTACATTGAAAAATAAATAAATAGAAAAGACAAAATCTTCGCAACTTTTGTTTTTTAAATGAAGCAAAAAACACATTCAAAAAAATATATTCAAAACCCAAATTATATAAAATAAAAATTAAAAAACATTAAAAAAAAATTTAAATTTAAAAAAAAAACAATAATCTAAAAATATATATACATATTTTTAAAAAGCAATAACCAAAATAACCTTGAAACTTAAAAAAAAACTAAAAACTAAAAAAGAATTAAAAAAAAAAAAACGAAACTAAAAAATATATTTAAAAAAATCTAAAAATAAAAAACA
>JASDQU010412988.1:0-10395 GCA_032191745.1 Picea mariana
GGGGGGGGGGGTGAATGAGTGTGGGGATCTTTTTCCCAAACTTTCCTCTTACACAAAAACTCCATAGTTAACATTCAACATTTGCTCATTACTCATTCCTATCATTTATAATCAGTTATATGTGAATACATATCGGCAACATATATCAGTAACATATCATTAGCAAATCATCTCCTTAAAAAAAAAAAAGAACACCAAGAACACAATATTTATGTACAATTTTTCTTTTTATTATGGACATCAATCCAGGGGTTTTTCAGCAACAACTGAATAGAGTACAAATCTACAAGAGAACCATCTCTATATGCAAGAATCATCTTACATTCTAAGCACCAACTGAGATGAGGAAACAATCCTCAACAAATATAAATCTGTCAACATAAACAAGTGCATCAACCATGCACCAACCTGTGCCAAACAACCTGTAATCAACTTGTACCATAAACAAGTGCATCAAACCATGTACCAAGTATATACCAATCATGTGTCAAATACTCATCAACAATGACTCATCAATATGTATCAACATCATCAACTATACACCTCATGTATGTGCCAACTCATCAACTGCTTGTCTCAACCATGACTAGTTTTGGATTAGTCAACAACCCCAACTTGAAATAATCATAACTTTGTACCTGTAATGAATAAATATATGAAACTGATACACAATGTTCTTTAGTGTTTTTTTATGCAATTCCTCTAGGTGGAACTACTTGGAACCTCTCAGAAAAGGCGTTATAGAAAAAATGGCATACCTTGTTGAATTTTGGTTTATTCTAGAGAGCGACCTTGTAGAGCGTGGCCCGCACAAAATGTTTGTTGAATTGATCTAAAATTGTTACAAAACATACTACCACCTGTACCCTAACCAACACATTTGGTCTCACTGAATTTGGATCTGTTATGAATAAGTTATGACATTTTTACCCGAAACACCTGTTTTTTACTAGTTTCAGTACTAGCCACAAACCCTATTTTCCATGGAGTGTAACTCCCAAAATACAATGATCCACAAGTTGAATGTTTTACCATAGATACTTGGGTATGTTTTCTCAATGGCATAGTAATTTCACGGTCTGAATCATTATAGAAAAAAGTTATAGCGAAAATGGTGAGATGACCTGTAAATAACATACCTTAGAATGCATCATCAAAAGAATTTATCCTCCCATCAATTCCAGCCCTCTTTTCTTCACCGTCCTTTTGAAATTCGGATTAGATATCCTTGGTTACCTCAATCACCTATAGATCTTCAATATTCTCAAGTGTTCCACACCAAAAATGCTCAAGAAGCTCTTACAAGAAGCTCACCATCAATACTCCAAAATATATTCTCACAAGAAGCTCTCCATTGATCCACAAAAAGGATGATCTACAAGAGACCACTGCTATCTTATTTATACTTTCATCCTCTAGGTCATTTGACCCATTTTTAGGTCACTTAACCCATTTCTAGGCCACTTAACCTATTTTCCTTACTTTAGGGTTAACCACTTTTCATAAATAGAAATTTCTCCAATATTTTATCATTTAAATATTCCTTCTTGATTTTTTCATCTTACTTTATCATTTCTTGATTTTTTTTAGTTCTCTTTATTATTTAAATAATCGACCTTGACTTTGTCACCTTACTTTATCATTTAAATAATGATTTCTTCTTTTAGGTCACTTTGACTTCTTTGATCTTGGGGGCTTCAAGCCTTCATGTGGGGGTCCTTCATCTTCGTAAGGCCATAACTCTCAAACCATGAGGAGTTATGAGGCATTCCACATACCACCGAAAATGGCATGACAAGCACTATCCATCTAGGATAGTTTCACCAACAATTTCCTTGATATTCATCTCATTATTCCACATACAAGCATGGGTCCTCCAACCATTCTTCTAGGATAACTCAATCCATAAAGTGTCTTCCCGTGAGAGATTTCACCATAAGGGGTCCACTTTGGAGTTCATCCATTTGTGCACCTTATCAATCATGATAAGAAAATAATGAGAGAAAGGGTCCTCCAACCATTCTTCTAGGATAACTCAATCTGCAAAGCGTCTTCGCGTGAGGGCTTTCACCATAAGGGGACCACATTGGAGTTCATCCATTTGTGCACCTTATCAATCATGATAAGACAATAATGAGTCATCTATACATTTTTCCAACAATGCATCATATACTGATGAAACCACAATGATCCATCTTCATCATGTATCAATGACAACTCATTGATCCATCTTCATCATATCAATGACAACTCATTGATCCATCTTCATCTATGCATTGTCATCAAGGAAAATACATATTATATTACATCAATCATCAATCAGTCAATCATTTGACATCAATCAATCACTTGATATCAATCAATGACATCAATATATGACATCAATCAATCAAACTATTGGCATCAATGACAACATGATCCAACATTTCATAAAGAAGAAACATAAATATTATGATAAATACCAGCGGAACATCAAAATAGAGAGAACGACAACACCAACAATGATACCTTTATTGATAGAAAGTCAAGTTGACTTGTCTCTTCAAGGGGGCAACCTCCAACAGATAAACACTCTATTACAATAATTCTCAAGACAATACTTTCTCATGCCTTCTACTCCTATTTATACTAATTCTATCTTCTAAAGAACATTCTAGTGGAAGATCTTTCTAGAAGAAAAAACTTCTATTAAGTCTCCTTACATTATACTTCTAGACATTATTATATAGGCCTTGTTTACTAATGTCAGCCTTTATCACATGAAAAGTGTATTGTTCTACCACGTGAGGGGTTAGGGAGGTTAGGTACCTAACATGTTGCTTAGTGAACCAAGGAATGAATAAATAAAGATGGACCACATACATTTCAAGTTTTAAGAATTTTCTAAGAAATTGAAATGTCGATCTAAAACTAAGACAATAGGGTCGTGGATAAATTTTATTTAATAAGTGAAGCCTTTGAGACCTTGTAATTTACAATCTTATGATAATTGATATAAATTTGATAATAAAATATTAGTGGTTCCCTCTATGTCTACGATATCTTTTTAGAATTTTGTATAAATACTTGTAAATTGAAATTTACAAATTGAATATTAATTTCTAATTTTCAACCTTATTTATATGTTTCCTTTATAATAAATACAAAACTACAACAATTAACCTATTCCTCTAGCTAAGAAAATTTCTGTCCTCTTAAATCACAAATAAACCCCTAACACCTAGTACACAAATTAAGATCATTAAAATAACTTGTACCAATTTGAATGTCAATGATGACATATGTTAAATATAAATACTTCCATCTGCTTATAAAAAAATTACTCATACGATTCCATTAAAGTAACTTGTACGCATTTTGTATGTCTCTAATTACATATGTTAAATATGAAACTTGTGAAATACATTACTAAATAGATTAAGATTAAAAACGATATTATATCTACTTATTTGGGAGCATTCCATTGTCATTAAAAAAAAAAGTGATTATATCCGTTGATTTTGTAAATGCTTTAAATAATTCTTTAGCTAAAACTTAAACTAATAATATGTCTAAAAAAATCTGTTTGATTAGTCAATTTCTCTTAAAAACTCGTATATCTCAATGCAAATGCATTCTGGACTGATAATATGCTCACAGTATCACAAGGCTATGAAATGTTTCATTGGAAACAAACTTTGTTAATTCATAGCTTTATGCATAATAATCTTATTTGGCAACCAAGTTGCTTTCTCATTTTGCGCATTTGATCTGTATATCCTCTCCATTGAAAATGGATAAATAATTCAATGGATAAATGTGTATTTTGACCAAAAGGATACATTGAACAAATCGATGCATTTATTGAAAATATTTTTAAAATCTTCGTTTTACATGTTAAAAAATATTTGTCTTAAAAAACTATTTTGCTATGTGATTATGTGATTAGATGTTTAAAAAAATAAATAAAAAAATTTAAATGTTAAAAAAATAAAGTTCAAAGTTTAAGTTATATATAATTTAAATAGTTTTAATTAAAAAAAAAAATTAAGTATATATTTTTAATCAATTTTATGTGAAAATCTGACTAAATATTATTGACTAAATATTATTGTAAATGCAAATTTAAATGATTAAATTTGTATAATCTTAGTTGGGTTGAGCTTATATAATGCAAGTGAGTTTTCACCAAAATTTGTTTGACTCCATGAAAAAATTCAAAAGATAGAACTTTTCCCAACTTATATATAGTAATTAAGTTAACCGTTATAAAATTAACCTATTTTAAATAATAAAGTAAATAATTTTTAAATTATGTATTTTTAAAATATTATTATAAATTTCATTAATCTTATATATAGTATATATTATAAATTTTATTTATTAAAATTTTAAATTTTTAATATTAATGATGATATTAATTTATATTGAGATTAAAGTAGTCTATCAAATTTTAAGAAGACAAAAGATTACTTGGAATTCTTTAAAATTTTATTTATGTGCTTGAAAAGCAATAAGACAAGTTTTAGGCATTAGACTATTTTTATTGAGTTAAAAGTGTAGAAACAGTAGTAATAATAGTGTGACAAATCTTTTAAAATTGAAGGTTAACCAGAGTATGTGCTTGACATTCCAAAAGAAAATCTAAAAAACATTTTGGTAATTTAGCAACATCCAACTTTATATATAAATAAACATATAAACCATGCATTTAATTAATCTTATCTGAAACTTATCATGGCTAAATTTGAATTTCATTTTAGAATTGTTTAAATGTTTTAAGTTTTAGTATTTTCTACTAGAATCAATTTTCTGTTATTAATTTAAATTGCATTTCTAATTACATAAATAAATTAAACATAGTGAAAAACCAAAAAAAAAACTTAAAACATTCAACTCTCCCAATCCAACAATCTCTAAACCTGATTTTAAACAAATAATATAAAAAAAAAAAAGTAAACGTATAGATTACAGATTAATTTTTGCCATCGAACCTGAATCATGTAACTTTAATTATAACATAACTATTCTATTGTGCATAAGCTTTACTGCATCTGTCATGCCCACTGAAATCGAATCAAAATCCCTGAAAGTCACGTCCGTCCCAAAGTTTTGGATGCGCACTCTACAAGCTCACACAACTACTTCCTATCTATCTACTATGAAAAGGATAGTCCAGAACAACGAAATCTCGGAATAGAAAACTAAAAACCAGCCACGGTCGACCTAAGCATTGATTAATTGTGCGTCACATGTATAATTCCCGACAATAGATATTTACTCGCATTTTTGTCTGATATCTTTGCCATTATTGGTTTTACTGTAAGGCTGTATTCAAAATTCAATTCTATCTTTGCCACTATTCGTTTTAGCTATCGTTGGTATTCAAAATTTTATAATATTTTTACTCTTAGAGATGTGTTTTAGCTATCGTTTGTATTCGAAATTTTATAATATTTTTAAGTCTTAGAGATCTATAGTTATTAAAACTTCCAGATTAAACAGTTCTTTAATTAAAAAAAAATATCCAATGTGTTTGATATTTAATGAGAGAAGGATATTCTTCATCATGTCATTATGTGTTTGTTAATCATTACCTAATTAACACGATTATTCATTAACTTGCTTGTAAAGTATAAAGAGCATATGATTAATACAAATTATTCATTGACTTGCTTATCAAGTATAAACAACTTTTTATTAACACCAATTATTCATTAACCATTTTGCTTAACACTAATTATTCATTAACTCGCTTGGTGTTAGGAAACAAAACTAGAGCATAAACAAACACCAATTATTCATTAACCTTCTTGCTTAACACTAATTATTCATTAACTTGCTTGGTGTTAGGAAACAAAACTAGAGCATAAATAGACAGAGAACAACGAACCAAACACAACACAACAAGAATCACACAACTAACAGAGTGATTTATGTGGAAACCCAATACGAGAAGAAAAAGGGGCAATGATATTCGGTATTCTTATTATTCAAGGGAGAATTACAATAGCCAGTACATGCATACAACCATCCTATCCTCTCATACACACAACACCTCAATTTTGTGTCTTGCTCTCACACACTTATTACACATTGCACTCTCACCTCTATGGGTATGCTCGTATATATAGAATCTCTCAAAGAGTTAGACTAACTGATTATAATTAGATCCACAAGTTACACAATCTATTTATAAAAGAGTGCATGCATGCACATTCCTAATATAGTTGCATGCATGTGCATGTGACCGCATGGGAAATTCATTGGCATGTTTCCAACAATCTCCACCTTGACAACAATTTACTTGATATATCATTATCTTAATTAATTCATCACCTTTCTTGCAAGCCAAGAGAATCCAAATACCATCACGGCTCTACAAATTCTCTAACAACACTGTTATGTGAACATGCCTACACGATTCAATCCAGTATGGACCATTTTGCCTCCATCAGAAACCTGTCTTATAAATCGATGCACTCGTCCCATTTTGATACGTTGGAATGTTAGTCAAATGCACAACACTCTAACCACCAAGGAACACCACATCATGTACATGTCCAAACTTACCCAATAGATATTTGCACTCTTTAAATGCATAACGTGAGGTAGATCTCCTCTTGCCCAAATATCATGAATCATAACCACAAACTAAATCACTGCAACCATTTTAGGTGATACTTGTGCTTCTGTTTGAAGCACCCATTTCCATGCTCTTCACCTGGTTTTTCGATGTGTCTATTGACAACACCAACTGCATGTGAATGTTGACGATTTCCCATTGCAATCATCAAAATTCCTACTAGCATATAATACTCGAGACATATAACCCTTTTCTTCTTCATTAGTTAGGACATAAACATGAAGAAAAAGTACCATGGAAATCCAAAGAGATTTTACCGGATTCACATTATTCATACCAAATTTCCTGAGTATCTTCACCACATACTTCTGTTGTGATAACCAAACTTACCATTCTTCCTGTCTCTGTGTATTTTGATGCCCAAGATTTATTTTGCTGCTCCCAGATCCTTCATAAGAATGTCCTAACCAACTAAGCCAACCTGTTGACCTCAACCATGTTTGTGCTTTCAAGATGCATAACATATAACACCAATATAATGAATATACCATAAACACAATGGTTATACTCACTTCTTGTAAAATTTGGCTCACCATGAAGGAATAAAAAATATTATACCATTTTCCTAGCATGCTTTAGGCCATACAATGATTCTTGAGTTTGCAAACAAATCTTCTATTGTGATTCTGAACCAATCGTTTTGGTTGTTCCAAATACATCCCTTTATTGAAAAAAATCCATGTAAAATAGTTTTAACATCTAGATGTACTAACACAACTAGTGTTAACAAAACATGAATAGAAGAAATCTTTTAACAATTGGTGAGAGACTTTCATGGAAATCAATACCTTCCAAATACCCTTATGTTCCTAGTCATGCTTTGGACCTTTCATCTTTTAAGTTATGTTTGTTTTTATAAAAGAAGATTCATCAAACATTACGTCTCTTTCCATGATGATTCTAAGGGTAGTAGGATCCCACAATCTGCATCCCTTAACATCATCACCATATCAAAGATCTACCTGTTTGATTTGAGTCCTACTTAGAATGTTGATAAAAACATAAGCATCACAATCAAATAATTTCACATTTGAGTAATCACCTGATGGCCCTTGACCAAGTTTCAGGATATTCTTGGTCATAGTGACCTATTTTGGGGCTTTGACAGCCTGTCGAAGGAGGAATGCAAGACGAAGCGGAGATCAAAGGATCTTGGCCCACTTTTGGGTTCTTTTTGGGTTTTTGGGATAATGTAACAGGAATGGGATGTCGGCCCATGGGTTTACCCATGTTTAGGCCTATTTTGTATTTATGAATAGAAGGCTATGCAATGTAAGAAGAAGTCAAAGTTGGAGTTGGATATCGACATCTATGTGATGTATGCTAAGTGCAAGTAGGGTTTTGTAAGTGCTTTGTGCATGAATGTAAGATACTTGCAAGGCTAAGTGCAGGTCCTTCTAACAGATTGTGGAAGTCTCAGTATTGTAACGCAAGGAAGAAGGATCTAGCGAGCTGCACAGATCTTTTGTCCTGTGCAGAGTAAGGGTTTTGATGGCTTTGTGCTTGTACCCAATTGACTGAAGACAATAAAGAAGAAGAATTGGTGGACATAGCCCCAGGGTGGGGGTGAACCACGTAAACACTGTGTTGTCTTACTTTGTGCTTGTCTTAATATGTTTATGTCTTCTTTTGCTAAGTTCTTTAAGATGATTAGATAGATCTGCTTATGCTTAGTGCTAATGATTTATAAGAATGTTAGATCTGATCTATATGAATGTGTTGAGTGCTTGATCTACTAGATCTGACCTATCTATTGATGCTAAGTGCTTAAATGTGTTTTATCAGTGTGAATGTTATGAAGCCCTGTTTTATCAGTGAAGTGATTATTGATTGTATATTGAGGAACTAATGGTGATAAGTGCTTTATTAAGTATTATAATCATAGATCTGTGTCCCAGGTAAGGTTGCAGACACCTATGTCTTGTAACCACCCCTACCTCTACCTCGGGTGAGGCTTCATCTTCTTTGCAGGTGTTGCCAAAAGGGTCAGTAGTTAGGGCTTTGTTGGTGCATTGTTGTAGCGTTGAACCCTAGATCTGTCCCTATGCCAACAAATGGTTTCGTTGCCGAGACATGAAACTGTGATTGTTGGGAACTAAAGTAAATAAAAGAGAAGCTATGTGCATAAATCTGTGCCCTAGTGCGCAGTGTCCTACTCGACTTATTAAGCTCTGTGCTAAATAAGGAAGCCCGATCTTAAGAAAATAGGTTGGATCTGAAGGAAAGAAGCAAGATCTAGAAGCTTTGTGCTCTGTAGAAGTAAGATAAGTGAATTTTTTTTTGTTTCTAGAGTATGGATCTAGGTATGTTTAATAGATTATGTCCTAGTTTGAAAACTAGGATATTAATATATGAAAGAAGATTTGATATGAGTATATCTGATAAGAATAGTGAAAGATATGTTATACCTATGCATAGAAAGTATGTTTGGACTAATGATTGGATGCAGGATCCTAGAAAGAATTTATTGCAGGTTCACTCCTATGATCCTAGCGCGCAGTACAGGAGAAGCTAGGGATCATTTAAAAGAATGAGAGGATTAACCCTATGTTATAGTTGCAGAAGACCGGGATATCTTGCGAAGGAATGCCATCGAAGAAGACCTAGTTGTATTTGTTGTAAGGCTATGAACCATGAAGTGTTGGATTTCCCTAAAATGATTGCTAAGCTTGAAGGGATGAACATAAGACAAGAAAACCCTAAGGCAGATCCAGAAACTAAGGCTATAGCAGAACCCTAGAAAGAATCAGAGAAGGTATTGCTACAGATGAAAGAAACCTTGAATGACCACCGACATGTTAGATTATTAGAGAGATTTAAAGAAAATAAATGCATCAAAGCAAGAATAGGAGACTTCGACATTGACTGTGTTCTAGATGAGGAAACACACGTAAATATCATGATGGAGAGAACTTGGAAAGCTATCGGAAGGCCTTTTATGATCCATTCATTAGGAGGAATAGGGTTATTTAGAGGAAAACTGGTAAACCTATGTGGGAGGTTCGCTCAGATACCTATGAATGCAAATGGAACTTCGATGGAGGAAGATTTTGAGATTATTAAATTTGCTAAAGACAATGCCCCGTTTACCATGTTAATAGGAAAACCTTGGATTGACAAAGATCAAGCCAGATGAAAGGAAGAAGAAGAAGTTTTGGAGCAGAAGAAACAGGAGTTAAAAGAGTTCATGACCAGAATGATTGCACACTTGATTGAAGAACATGAGAGAAGATCGAAGTTATTTAACACTGGCAACCCATATGTCGAAGCCACAAGAACATTAGAGGATCCACAATAGATTGAAGTACCTATTCCAGAGAAAGAAGAAGTATTATCCTGGAACCCTAGGGAAGAATCTCAACAGGGCGAAGTGACTAAGGCCACCAAAGATAAGAATCAGAATGAAAAACGAACTACTGAGACGAAGCTCACTGGAAAGAAGGCTATAAAACTAAGTAAGAAGAGAGCTAAGTTTGAAAAGTTACAGAAGGTCCCAGAGAGAACTTCAAAGAAGGAAAATACACAAAATTTGAGCTTCGCCGGGATATCATAACAATGACACATGGCACCTCGCCATGGCAAGGCAATATAGCCGTTGGGACCGATATATCCATTCTACTACTGCTCCGAACGGGTTGGAAATAATTTATAGATTGACACCAGATTGTTGGACTGCACCATAACGGACATAACAAGATTTAATGAGGCTTCATACTCGTTATAAGTGAACCATTGTCGAGTTACCTATTTACCCCATCGCGCCATGCACA